>WHPX01000534.1:0-90037 GCA_011057435.1 Actinia equina
GAAAAGGAACAGAAGGGATGGGGTTGGTGCTGATGGCGGAGCAGTGGCAGAACAAGTAGCTATCTACAGGGAAAAGAGATAACTATCTTACCTAGTAATTTACCGTGTCATCATAACGTAATCTTACTGTAAATTAATTGTGATGAGGATGATGTGGCGATCGTGCTATCATGATGCTTGGCGATGATGACGAGGTTATGATAACGATGTGAAGAATCAATAGCTAAGGTTATGCTGATGATGATGATGATGATGGTGAGATGATGATGATGATGATGGTCGGTGGTGGTGGTGGTAATGTTGATTTAATTACGATATAGTGCTGGTCTGGTCATATGATGATGAACGATGGTGATAAACGTAACGCTTCCTGGGAATGAGGATGATGGTGTGATAATTGGGTTGATCAGATCATGATGGTGATGATAATGATGGTATTGATAAGAATGGTGATGATGATAATGATGGGGGATGTAATGATCATGATCGTGATGATGATGGTGATGGTGATAACAGTAAGGGCTGATGAGGATGATGGTGATGATAATGAGGTTTGATAATGATCTAATGATGGTGATGATAATCATTAATGATGGTGATTGATGATGGTGCTGGTGATAACAGTAAGGCCTGATGAGGATGATGGTGATGATAATGAGGTTGATGGACGGATAATGATGATGATGATGCTAATAATATTGGTTGTTAATAGTAATGATTATGATTGCTAATTATTGTTCCCAAATTCCATTCATTCTCTTTGTAATCCTTTGCAGTTCATTAGAAGATCAAATGACGCGAACAAGATAAAAAACCTTGAAGCAACTGAAGATCCAGGCTGCAAGACAGCAAGGATAAAGACTGCTTCACGACGAACGACGAACAACAGATCCTTGACAAGATCAGTAAAATAGAAATAACATGGACAGAGTAAACACTGTTCATGATGAAAACAGGAAAGGTAAAGTTTTAACAGTTTCTTTCTCCCTTTCCTTCAAAGTAAGTGAGAGTAAAGGAAACAGACATGTCAAAAGCGGTCTAGTGATAGTCACTCGCCTCAACTCTGGGGTCTCAGGTTTGATTTCTGGACTCCAACATCACATACATTAATGAATCAAGGGTGGTGTAGTGGTACTACACTCACCTCTCACCTCTGAGGTCTCCGGTTTTCCTCCATCCGCATAACCTTACCACGCTAAATAACCTGCCCTCTCTAAGCCAGCCGTACCCTTAATTTTAATATCTCTCGATATGCTGAAGCTAGAAGGATATGATTATCTGTTTTCAGACATCAAAGTGAAGCGAAAAAGCCTTTCAAAACCTCCCCTATTTAGCTTCCATAAGCTGAATTATTTTGGTTTATTTTCTGGCGCACAGGTTGACGCAGACATTGATCGTCCTGCACGAGGAGTTGATGGAAGAGATTCACGATTGGTTGAACGATACAGAGAAACAAGTAGATTCGATTCAAGCTAATCAGGATGATATCGCGGTCGTTAAGAGAAGAACACACTAACCATAGCGTAAGTTGATGATGGTGATGGTGATGGTGACGATAATGATGATGATGATGATGATGATGGTGACGATAATGATGATGATGATGGTCATGAGATGATACATAATAATGATGATGATATGATGATGGTGATGATGATTAAGAAAGTTGATGGTGGTGGTGATGATTGCAGTAGTGATGATGACTATGATGATGATACATGATGATGGCGATGATGATGTTGATGATGATGGCAAAGATTATGCTAGGGGTGATAATGATTCTAATGATAGTGTTGCTGATAATATCATGGTTTTTCTTATGGCGGAAGGTAATGAAATAATTCTCCCCTCAAACAAAACTTTTTTCCAGGAATTAAAGGAAGAGATCGCATCGTTCGAGCCAACCGTCAACAGAGCCATCTCCCTCAGCAGAAAACTACTCAACGATCAATAGTCGATTCTGAACGAGCACAAAGCTACGAAAACGAGACAAAAAACCTAAATGAGAGAATGGAAGTCGTCAACCTGAAAACCATGGACAATGGAGCAAAGTAAGTCAAAGTACCAATCTCCCTCTGACACTAAATGGCTTCTTAATCACGTGATTGCGAATCACTCAGTTTCACAAAGCTTTTTACGGTAATTCAATATATCCACAAGTTCCTGCTAATTGCGCATGCATTTTATTACGCGCATTATTATATCGTACACATTATGTAGTCTGTACTATAACTTGACTATGACTAATAAAAGTCATCTGTGACAATTCCCCCACAGACTGTCCAACGGGTTTGCTATGTACTTGACAACCCGTCTCGACGATGCTGAGGTGTCTTTGACGCGCGGGGAGTCCAAACTTACACCGGATGACAAAGGCTATGTGGATTTGGAGTCTGCAAAGAAACAGTTAGATATCAGCAAGGTAGATCACCTGTCCTAATTATTTAGTATTATCATTATTTATTGTATTACATAAGAGTACAGAACATATTGTGTTATTTGAGTCTCAAGACTTTTACTTCCGCCTACATGTTGTGGCGGGAAAAATTCGCGCCCAACATTTTTAACCAAACTATTTGGGTCTTGAGAATTTTACTTCCGGTTACATATTGTGGCGGGAAAAGTTCGCACCAAAAACAGAATTCCAGATCAGGAAGACTTGATACAAGTCTGAATACAACTCAATCGTATCAACAATACATATTTAAACTGAGAAGTAACCTTTAAGTGTATTTCACCTATTAAATTATTATTATCTTAATAACAGGCGTCACTAGGTGAAATTACGTCAGTCACGAAAGAAGTAGACGATATTGTTGAAGAGGCTTATGCTTTAGTCGAGGATGGATATTTCAAGAAACACGAACAGGAACACTTTAGAACGAGAATCGTGAAGATTGCGTCCAGAAACAAAGAATTGGGTGAACAGGCGAATAAAGAATATAAGAGGTTAGGAAGGACTGAAATGTCCTAACGTTACTGCTTCGTCCTGCTCATGGTACCTTTATGATATGACTCATTGTTATCATTGCTGTTGCTGCTGTTGATGTTGTTGCTACTGTTGCTATTGCTACTGTTGCTATTGCTACTGTTGCTGCTGCTGTTGTTGCTGTTGCTGCTGTCGCTGCTTCTGTTGCTGCTGCTGTCGCTGCTGCTGTTGTTGCTACTGTCGCTGCTGCTGTTGGTGTTGCTGTTGCTGCTGCTGTTGCTGCTGTTGCTGCTGCTGTTGTTACTGATGTTGTTGTTGCTGCTGTTGTTGTTGCTGCTGTTGTTGTTGCTGCTGCTGTTGCTGCTGCTGTTGTTGCTGTTGCTGCTGCTGTTGTTGCTGATACTGTTGCTTTTGTAATCATAGTATTGTTTCAACTGCTGCTGTCATTGCTGCTGTAGTTGTTTTTGTTGCTGCTGTTGTTATTGCTGCTGAAGCGTAATGTTGCTAAAACAATCATGTTGTGTTAACATTACTCCACTTCGTAACGCTTTTTTTTCGTTTTTACCCAGACAATTCGACACGTACATCGTTCTTCTCAGACAACATCTTGGTAAAATGGACATTTGGTTAAACAAAGCCGAAGCTCGACGAAAAGCCACAGGTGAAATCCAATCAGGATACGACAGGGTTAAGAAACAACTAGAAGAACATCAAGTACGTGATTTCAGCATAGTTTTTATCAGTATCAACATGGAATACATAGTTTCACATAAAAAAGATTCCCGCCATTTTTGAGCCACGCGCGCGCGCTCCAATACTCTTTTTAATATGCTCTCTAAATATGAAGGGAAAACATTTTATTTTTTGTATAGATTTTTGTGTGAATAGCGAAGAAATAGAGAAGTTTTAGATTAAAATTTGATCATAATTTTACAGAAATTTCAAGACGAGATTAGAGAACATTCGATGATAACCCTCATCCTAGAGCTTGATATCACCGACCCTGCTGTCAACGAAAGCGTACAAACACAAGTCAAAATACTAAGCGAACGATGGGCTTCGTTATGGCGGTGGTCAGAAGAAAGAAGAACACTTATGTTGAAGTTAATGAATAACTGGCAGAAGTTCCGAGATGAGCAGCTTGTGTTGTTGAACTGGTTGTCATCGAAGGAAAAAGTGTTGAAGGAAATGGGAGTCACGGATCTGTCAAACGAGAAAGAAGTTACACAACAGCTGGAAGTGCTCAAGGTATGCTTTCTTGTATATTTCTAGTTTTCGTTTGTTTGATTGTTTGTTAATATGTACGTTTTCTAATCGTTCGTCAGCTTGTTTCTAAGTATTGCTTTCTTGCTTGCATGCTTGCTTCTCGTTCGTTCGTTCGTTTCTTATTCATTTACACATTGTTGTACAGAAAATGGAGAAACAGTTAGACGAACAAGGATTGCGATTACAAAACCTACACAAGGCGGGTGACGAACTGCTGAAGGACGTAGATGAACACGACCAGGCCAGTAAGGACATCAAGGATCAGCTAAACGAGTTTGATGAATGTTGGAATAGCATCGCTAAACAAGTCATAGACAGAATACAATCGGTGAGAATGTTTTCTGATTCATATCTTTGGATAGCTAAAGATTTGTCTACACGTCTAACTTGTCTCTCCGTCAGACTGTCGATTCATTGCATCTGTTGGTCTGTTGATATTCATTTTCCCTCCTTTTTTCAGCTCGAAACTTCCCAAAACAAATTAAGAGAGTTTCGTCTCGAGATGGTTGCAGTGAATGAATGGATGGAAGAGACAGAGCAGATTATCAGTGGCTTCCACATTGATATGGACCCAGAAGAAGCTACCATATTACAGGGAAAACTTGACGTAAGTAATAGTGATCCGCATGTGTCAAAGAATTAAACCGCTGAGATGTTAGTTGTTTTCTAAAAGATTAAGTAATGATAACCGTAAGTAGTGTTGATACGCATGCGCTAATTTTCAAATTCGCTGACACTAACCCTTGGAATATTTTCAGTGCATGCGTTAGAGACTCAAACCGCTGACCGCGCTTTCTTTTCTCGTAGATAAAATGTGACGAAAGGTCTAAATATCAAACAAGAGTGGACCGAATCAACAGACACGGCAAAGATCTTCAGGGTACCGTAGACCAGCCGTCATACGAAGTGATTAACGATGAACTAGAACCATTCAACAAACGATGGACCAAAGTATCTGAACAAATAGAAAACCTCAGCGACAAAGGCTACCCAACACCAGAAAACGAGTGTTGCTTTATCAGAATCCTTAGACGAAAACTTGGAATATGCCATTGATGACGTCATTATAAACGTCACTATTACCATGGTGATCAAAGCACGCGCTTAGAGTAACTAAATCTGCGACATTTTCTCGCAAATATGCTGAAAAAGAAATGATAAAATTCAAAAGTTAAACTTAAGTCAAAATGGAAATTATATAAAGTAACACCCTTATCTTGCGTGACATCTCGTTGGTAACACTTCTTTTAAATCGTGACACAAATTGTGTATTTCTTCACGCACTGTGGTAGCTAATTAGCTCAGTCGAAAATTGCGTACGCTATTGCTTAAAATACACCAGTTTCTCACATCAAATTGGATATAAATTAATATCATTTATAAATTCACAATACGTCATCATAGTAAACTGCATTATATTTATTAGTGGGTAATCATATTACTGTCTTGTTCCTGTATTTTCAAGAACTAAGTCGAGAATGCTCTCTTAAAAAATCAATATTTGTTAATAAAATCGCATTCAAAACGAACCTTGAAAACAATTGAGTTTTGTGTGGTTTTTCTCGGTTTTTCGTTTTTGTTTTCTTAGATGTTCCGTTCTTTTTCGACGGCAAATCGCTTCGACTATTCATACAGTTTTCCCGCTCTTTTTGGTGGGCCTGATTCTTGATCATACAAGGTACGCGCACATGTGGTCGGTAAGCAGGTGAAGGCGTCGGTCATGAGAAATGTGAAGACTGTATTGGTCGTTACAACAGGTGGTCGGTAGATGACAGGTGAAGGTGGTTGTGATCGGTCATAAGAGGTGAGAAGTTTAAGTCCTTCAAGAATCAGCAGTGGTCGTTATAACAGTAGTGCCCGGTTGTACGAGGGATATATAGCACTATCCAACGGATAAATTTTATCCAGTGGATAAGTCGATAGCCATACTGTTATCCAATTAATCTATCCACTGGATAAAAATATCCGTCGGATAGCGCTATCTACCCTTCGTGCAACCCGGCCCTGGTCTCTAAGTGATGGGCGAGCATTTAGATCTAGAGAATTGGATTTCTGTATAGCCTGAAGGCATGCAGCATTTGCCAAGAGCCAATAGCCAATTCCAATGTCGTATTTTTTCTGCATTCATACACGTTTTGGACAAGATTAGACAGCAAACTTCTTTATAACAATAAAAGCTTGTTTCTAGAATCGTTTTCCTTCAATAATCTTTATCTTACTTTATAGTTTCTCTTAAAATATTCCTCATCAATCATTATTACAGATATTTCTAAAACAAATTCCATCAAGAAGTTTGAGTCACCCAAGTAATATAAAAAAACGATTTTTTGATATATCATTTGCGCAAAGATCTACAATTAATATTTGCAGCCTTAATCAAAATAATTGATTCTCACTCGAGCATTTATATATCTTGCTTTGTGTTCTTCAATAACAACATAAATTCTTATGCAAATTCCTTCCTTTTAGTACAGATTTCAAGTTAAGTTTACAACAGAATTATGTCAAGCAGAACGCACGCTGTTATTTAATCAATCTACTGCAGTTTGATTTAGGGAAAAAGCTGGTAAATTGGCAAGAAAAGTGTCTGTCGCAGCACAACAACGATGAGTATCGAAAAGGACTTTAAAAAGAGGTATGGAGAAGATCACTAGTTTCCCTGCTTCGTGCAATGAAAACCAAAGTTTAAAGTAAATTTCACTTCCAAATCCAGAGTTCCTCGCAATGTGTTTTATTATTGTGCTTTCCCATCACCAAAAAATAAACTTCTGTGCGATGCCAACTCCTGTCTGTAGGTGTAGTTGCATATTCTTAATAGTATCCATTTTTTGCTTGCAAATTCCTAAACTATATATAAAAAAAACGTAATGTTAGGTAAACATCTCGTTAGCTAAATTATAATATAAATGTTCAGGTTCCTTCTACACATAAAAGGCCTTTGTATTAATAACTTTTTTAAATATTGACTGCCACTTTTCATCAGTATTGCAGTTTCGTCATTGCTGCAGCGATCTTCAACAGAAACGAAAACAGTTTTAGTAAAAAGATTTTTAGTAAAGCGCATCATACTTTTCAATACAGAAGCTAAAAGCTAATACGACAGTTTTGATGAACAAATGACTTTTATAAGAAAACAATTGCGAATATCCTTATTACGGAATCTTAACTCTAAAAGAAAGTAAACAAGCGGCACTGAGTCCACAAATTACCAGATATCAGTGTTTGTATAGCAATGTTCTTCCCAGGGATAACGTTAAACATACGTGTCAACTTCAGTAAACTCCTGAAATCACGTCCTGAAATCATTTATCATAATTGAAGATACTCTAGCACTTTCTTCTTTAAGTATTTTTTAATTGAATTTATTATTTTTGGCATTAAATATCATGCGAGTCAAGGTTCAACGAGTTGGACATTAAAAACACTGGAGCTTTTTGTTTTGCCTTTGTATTCCAAATTCAACGAGGTTCATTCTAAGCATAGCTTTATAAATTTATTTGGCGTTTGTATTCATAAAACCAATGTTCGGATTCCTATTACAACGTTTTCAGGCAACACTAGCTAGGTAACTGCTTGGATTAAGTAATATTATCATTTTATTTATCACTGCTTAATAGAATAATGACGATTTGAACTTTACCTATGTCATATAATTATTAATTTATTCAGGTATCAAAAAATATTAAATTTTGCGTTCAATAAATGATTGCATCGCTTGGTTCTTAACATACAAGCTGCAATTGAAGGTTTTGGGTTGATATAGATTCAATTCTAGTTGAGATACTCGTTATTCATAGAAGTGTTACACACCTGACCGCAAGATGTGCATTCTAATCTAGTTAACTTTAATGTTCATTGATATATTATAATTATTATCATGCACAGTCTTTCTTTCCTATTTACAGTTACAATTCAGTTCTCTACTTTTCATGATAACCATCTTCGTCGATGGCATATTCTTTTGCCTCCGATCCATTCATGCATGTGGTTTCAAACATTGTATTATATGCATGCCTGTGTTTGATAGTTTTTAGTACTATGCTACAATCTGTTGTTATGCCATTCCTAGGCAAAAGGAGATTACGAAAGAATGGAAGACAATGTCATCTCACTATTCCAAAAATCTAAAGTCCCTTGAAGATTTGGCAACCAAGCTAGGCGTCTATCAAACTCTACAGGTAGGTAACCCTATAGGAATAGACCATTTGTATTATAGAGGCATTTATGATTCACCATTTAAAATACAGCTAATCGGAATACATGCAGGAAAGACGTTTTTAAATTAGGGATATTCCACAGTTCTTTTCGTTTCCATCACGCATTGCGACCTAGAAGTTGGATAACACTAGTTATACAATGCTTTCTCATGATACACCATGGAATTGCATATTTTTCTTCATCTTTTCTTGTCCAACAGTTAGGAGAAGGTGAAGGTGATAGCATGGCTGGAGTGCAGAACGATGACATTGTTATCTGGAAGCAGCATGTTACTCGTGGACAGCAACAGTTAAACAAGTAATAATTAATAGTTATTAATAATATCATTATTATATCAAATAAATGCCGAGTATTTACTATTTAATACCATCTTCATCATCACGTCAACACCCTATGATCATCACCATCATCTCGATTGCCAGTTTGTTATCGCCACTACCATGTACTACTACGTACGTGTCATCGTCATCAACAACATGCAGTCATCATTCATTTTCATCAAAATCACAGTTAATTCTTTTTTAACATGGCGGAAAGCTATATTAGCAAACTATTTTGAAAAACAGACCAAAAACAAAAATAAATATTCCTTTTTTCAAAAGGGAAAACCTGTAAAACGAAAAAAAAAAAAAAAAGACAAATGGCGCCGTCTAAAGCAGGCCCATGATTCAGTGCGAGTTTACTCGTTACCAGTTTTCCTCGCAGCCTCGACCTCGAAAAGCCCAATAATGATCAGGATTAAGTTGTTCATTTTCCTCTCCAGTTCACTGAAGAAGCTTCGTGACTTGATAACCAAGCGCAAGAAAATGAAAAGTGCCTCTTCCAGACCCATAAAAGTCTCCATTAGACGCAAGTCTAAACGATCGTTGAATCTGGAAGATCTACAGAAACATCTGGAAGGGTATGGGGTGAGTAAAGCTTTCAATACTTTATTTTCATCTCTTGTATACAGACATGCAGTAGTTGTCGTCATTTAGGCATTTGACATTGATCATTTATCATCACCACCATCAACCTTATCACTGAATCATACTCATCACCATAATTGATCATCGCCATTATTATCATCATGCTCATCACCATCTCATGCATCATCATCATCACCACCATGTCATCGTCTTTATTGTCATCATCATTACTACCGCATTATCATCGACTTCATCTTCATCACCATCTTTACGTCATCATCATCAACATCATCATGCATCCCATCATCTAGCCGAATTTAAAAATTCTTTAAGATTGTTCCCTTGACTCTTAGTCGCTGACAGATGATTTATCCACGTATGTGGCAGTAACAGAGCAACTTATCACACTTGGTAACAAACGAGTGGTTGGTGGTGAACTGAACGAAGAAAACGCTACAAAACTACGGGATGAACTTGTAGCACTTAATTCACGTTGGAACAAGCTGAATGGAAAAGTACTTCGTTATATTGACAGGTAAAGAGAAGCACAAGGTTAATGGTAATAATAATCATAATAGAATGATAATATATATGGGATTTATATTATTATTATTATTCATAGGGATCTAAAAATTAGATTTTTTGGCATGTCAGATTAACAAACGAGAATCCCAATGTTCTACATGGCTATATCAACGACTTATTTAGACCTGTAGATTTGGCGGAAACTTTCGTGCATTGCCTAAATGCTCCCTTACGGGCTCACTATGTATTCATATGATCTTCAGGTGCGAACAATTCATTGATGAAATAGTCACCGAGCACAGGAATTTATCATTGTGGGTCGTGAAGGCCAACAACATGGTACAGTGGCTGACGGAGTGCGAGAAGCTGGTTCAACGAGAAAAGAAATTGGGTATTGATGAAGAGACTCTGATGGAGCAGTTACAGGATGTAGAGGTACAATGAATATCTCTTGAGACGTCGATAAGACGTCCTTGTTTACGAACGTAGCATACACTTAATAGTCAGTGGCAAAAAAAGTATACAAGAAAATTCGAAGAGACTAAGATATTGTATTAGCAAACACTTTATGAAAGAATTAGCCTTAAGTTTCAAGCATGGACACCAAGTTTTGGTATTTTGTCCAATTTATCAGGCATGTTTGAAAGTCAAAGTTACATATTTTTACAATAGCATGATGACGGTTTGACTGATTTGCCTACCAATTTAGAGAATGTGCAGACGTTTTTCACTTGTGTCCCTACAGTCGTTATCTCGTGTCATTAACACAATCATAGTCTAAGCACGAAAACCTTAGAAGGGAGGGGAGGGGATATTGACAAGAGAAAGATGCTAAAAGATGAAGGAGAAAGAAATTAACTAAAAGTATCTTAGATGGGAGGTTAACACAGAAATACAATATTTCCATGTTAGCCTTTTTAAGGGTCCATAAATATAACATTAAATCGTAATTCCAGGAGTTTCTTAAAGAAGGGAGTGAGTACCAGCCCTCTGCACTAGATGTTCTGTTTACTGGTGAAAAGTTTGTGCAGGCGAACCGTTTAGATAAACACGACATTGAACACGTCGACAAGACGGTGGTTGCCCTGAGAAACCGATGGAATGCGATGGAAGCTCACTTGGAAACAAGAAAAAGCAGGTACAACAGCGCACTTCGCCTATTAACGCATGCGTTCACCAATCTATGTATGCGCAAAGACATCATCTATTTACGCATGCGCGAAAATATTTGCCCATCTACGCGCATGCGTAATAAACGAACTCGATACAAATCTTCAATATTTCATTTGTTAGGATAGTCGAAAGATTGGATGTTATAAAGAAGGGCAAAACTGCTGACAAGTTAAGGCCGTGGAGAGAAAAAGCAAATTCTTTGGCGAATTCTCTCAGCGAATCGAAAGAAGTTCTAGACTCTGTTGACGATAAGCTGAAAGATGGTGATAAATACGAGATACTAAAGCAGTGTACGTCAGACATAAAGGTATTGAGAAATACTAGGGATAATTGTAATGAGCATGCGTCATCAAGGTACATTAATGTATAAAACTTTGGTAAATTAAACCACTTTAGAAAATTGAGCGTCGCCTTCTTAACGAGAGTAGTGAGGCATTAACCGAGGTATCTTCTACTGGATCTGCTTGGATGTCACAAAGGCAACTCTCTCGAGATGACGACGAAGAAGTTGAAGAAACTGTAGAGGTCTTGCACAGAAAAATGTCGGACCTAGAGGAAACAGTTAGGAAGAATAAGGAGAGGTAATGATTGCAAATATGAGAATGAATGAATAGATGTATGGGATGAAATTGATTGTTCGATAGGTGGATGGTTAAATGGTTGGAAGGAAGCGCTTTAGAGAATAATATATAAAATGTTCATAAATTTAAAGTTTTATCGATGGGTGGGTGGGAAGGTTAGAAGGAGAAATGGATGGATGTATAGGTAGAAGGGATGGGTGGGTGGGTTGGTGGTTGAAAGGAAAAATGAATGGATGAATGGGAGGCTGGATGTATAGAGAGAAGGGATAGGTGGGTGGGGGGGTTGTTGGTTGAAAGGAGAAATGAATGGATGAATGGGAGGCTGGATAGATAGCTAGGAGGGATAGGTGGGTGGGTGGGTTGGTGGTTGAAAGGAGAAATGAATGGATGAATGGGAGGCTGGATGGATAGCTAGAAGGGATAGGTGGGTGGGTGGGTTGGTGGTTGAAAGGAGAAATGAATGGATAAATGAGAGGCTGGATTGATAGATGCATGGAAAGATGAACAGAAGAGAATGCAACAGTCTAACGCTAATGATATGTCTTGTCCAGAGTGTGTCGCACAACAGCGAACATCATGAACCAACAAATCAGCGAATGTGAACAGAGCATCAACGATCTTGATAACGCTTCTCTTGACAACTTTGCAGCAATCGGTACAGACGTTAAAACCGTGCAAAACCAAATAGAAGATCTTGAGGTTCGTATGTTACAAAGTATCATAGTCATATGTTGTTTGGGCAGAGAAGTGAGGGAGGGAGTGAGGGAGGTGGAAAGTGGATGTATTGATCTGAGTGCAGGATGTTTTGACATTCGTGCAAAAAAGATCCGGAAACCTAAGTTGGATGAATTGATGGAAGAACGGAATGACAGATGGAATGATGGATGGAAGGATAGAATTAAGGAAGGAATGGACGGATGGATTGTATAGGATGAATATAGGATGAAAAGATTTTAAAGAACAGATAAAGGGAAGGATGCATGAATAGAAGAAACAAATGGATGAAACGGATAGATAAAAAGATAAACAGATGAACAGATATAGTTTGGACATATGAGGACATGAAAGGAGTAAAGGAAAAGATTAATGGAGGGAGATGGAAGGATTGATATTGATGAATAGAGGGAAAGAACGAACAACCAACAGAGAAAAAAAAGAGCTTGGAAAGAAAGCGAGATCTGGAGGAAAAATATATGAATATTGATTATCATTTATAATCCTATGTGCTTCTGTAATATTCCACAGAAATTCGAGGATCGTATCGAAGTAAATGAAGCAGAGTTCAATAAGGTAACACAGAGGTTCGAAGATGCCTTATCAGAGAATATGCTGGATGAGCCTGACAGACATAAACTAAGCCACCGGTTGCAAGAACTGGAATGGCGATACAAAGAACTGTGGAGAGAAAATGATAACAACAAAGAAAGGTAAAAAAACATTTTATATTAAAAAAAAAAAAATCCAAACGTTTTCATTTACACACCTTATGAAAATATGTGAAATATTTAAGAAACTTGAAAAATGGGCGTTTTTGGGCAAAAAGCATGGACTATAGCCCATGGTTTTGACCGATTTTGGGTCATTTTCACACCTTTTGAAAATATGTGAATTATTTATGAAACTTGAAAAATAGGTGTTTTTCGGCAAAAAGCATGGACTATAGCCCATGGTTTTGACCGATTTTGGGTCATTTTCACACCTTTAGAAAAATTATGAATTATTTATGAAACTTGAAAAATGGGTGTTTTTGGGCAAAAAGCATGGACTATAGCCCATGGTTTTGACCGATTTTGGGTCATTTTCACGCCTTTTGAAAATATGTGAATTATTTATGAAACTTGAAAAATGGGTGTTTTTGGGCAAAAAGCATGGACTATAGCCCATGGTTTTGACCGATTTTGGGTCATTTTCACACCTTTTGAAAAATTATGAATTATTTATGAAACTTTAAAAATGGGTGTTTTTGGGCAAAAAGCATGGACTATAGCCCATGGTTTTGACTGATTTTGGGTCATTTTCACACGTTTTGAAAAATTATGAATTATTTATTAAACTTGAAAAATAGGTTTTTTTCGGCAAAAAGCATGGACTATAGCCCATGGTTTTGACCGATTTTGGGTCATTTTCACACCTTTTGAAAATATGTGAATTATTTATGAAACTTGAAAAATGGGTGTTTTTGAGCAAAAAGCATGGACTATAGCCCATGGTTTTGACCGATTTTGGGTCATTTTCACACCTTTTGAAAATATGTGAATTATTTATGAAACTTGAAAAATGGGTGTTTTTGGGCAAAAAGCATGGACTATAGCCCATGGTTTTGAGCGATTTTGGGTCATTTTCACACCTTTTGAAAAATTATGAATTATTTATGAAACTTTAAAAATGGGTGTTTTTGGGCAAAAAGCATGGACTATAGCCCATGGTTTTGACCGATTTTGGTTCATTTTCACACCGATTGAAAAAGTATGAATTATTTATGAAACTTGAAAAATAGGTGTTTTTCGGCAAAAAGCATGGACTATAGCCCATGGTTTTGACCGATTTTGGGTCATTTTCACGCCTTTTGAAAATATGTAAATTATTTATGAAACTTGAAAAATGGGTATTTTTGGGCAAAAAGCATGGACTATAGCCCATGGTTTTGACCGATTTTGGGTCATTTTCACACCTTTTGAAAATATGTGAATTATTTATGAAACTTGAAAAAAAGGGGTTTTTCGGCAAAAAGCATGGACTATAGCCCATGGTTTTGACCGATTTTGGGTCATTTTCACACCTTTTGAAAAATTATGAATTATTTATGAAACTTGAAAAATAGGTGTTTTTCGGCAAAAAGCATGGACTATAGCCCATGGTTTTGACCGATTTTGGGTCATTTTCACACCTTTTGAAAATATGTGAATTATTTATGAAACTTGAAAAATAGGTGTTTTTGGGCAAAAAGCATGGACTATAGCCCATGGTTTTGACCGATTTTGGGTCATTTTCACACCTTTTGAAAAATTATGAATTATTTATGAAACTTGAAAAATAGGTGTTTTTCGGCAAAAAGCATGGACTATAGCCCATGGTTTTGACCGATTTTGGGTCATTTCCACGCCTTTAGAAAAACTATGAATTATTTATGAAACTTGAAAAATGGATGTTTTTGGGCAAAAAGCATGGACTATAGCCCATGGTTTTGACCGATTTTGGGTCATTTTCACACCTTTAGAAAAAGTATGAATTATTTATGAAACTTGAAAAATAGGTGTTTTTCGGCAAAAAGCATGGACTATAGCCCATGGTTTTGACCGATTTTGGGTCATTTTCACACCTTTTGAAAATATGTAAATTATTTATGAAACTTGAAAAATGGGTGTTTTTGGGCAAAAAGCATGGACTATAGCCCATGGTTTGACCGATTTTAGGTCATTTTCACACCTTTTGAAAAATTATGAATTATTTATGAAACTTTAAAAATGGGTGTTTTTGGGCAAAAAGCATGGACTATAGCCCATGGTTTTGACTGATTTTGGGTCATTTTCACACGTTTTGAAAAATTATGAATTATTTATGAAACTTGAAAAATAGGTTTTTTTCGGCAAAAAGCATGGACTATAGCCCATGGTTTTGATCGATTTTGGGTCATTTTCACACCTTTTGAAAATATGTGAATTATTTATGAAACTTGAAAAATGGGTGTTTTTGAGGAAAAAACATGGACTATAGCCCATGGTTTTGACCGATTTTGATTCATTTTCACACCGCTTGAAAAACTATGAATTATTTATGAAACTTGAAAAATGGGTGTTTTTCGGCAAAAAGCATGGACTATAGCCCATGGTTTTGACCGATTTTGGGTCATTTTCACACCTTTTGAAAAATTATGAATTATTTATGAAACTTTAAAAATGGGTGTTTTTGGGCAAAAAGCATGGACTATAGCCCATGGTTTTGACTGATTTTGGGTCATTTTCACACCTTTTGAAAAATTATGAATTATTTATGAAACTTGAAAAAAAGGGGTTTTTCGGCAAAAAGCATGGACTATAGCCCATGGTTTTGACCGATTTTGGGTCATTTTCACACCTTTTGAAGAATTATGTATGAAACTTGAAAAATAGGTGTTTTTGGGCAAAAAGCATGGACTATAGCCCATGGTTTTGACCGATTTTGGGTTATTTTCACACCTTTAGAAAAAGTATGAATTATTTATGAAACTTTAAAAATGGGTGTTTTTGGGCAAAAAGCATGGACTATAGCCCATGGTTTTGACCGATTTTGGTTCATTTTCACACCGATTGAAAAAGTATGAATTATTTATGAAACTTGAAAAATAGGTGTTTTTCGGCAAAAAGCATGGACTATAGCCCATGGTTTTGACCGATTTTGGGTCATTTTCACGCCTTTTGAAAATATGTAAATTATTTATGAAACTTGAAAAATGGGTGTTTTTGGGCAAAAAGCATGGACTATAGCCCATGGTTTTGACCGATTTTGGGTCATTTTCACACCTTTAGAAAAACTATGAATTATTTATGAAACTTGAAAAATGGATGTTTTTGGGCAAAAAGCATGGACTATAGCCCATGGCTTTGACTGATTTTGCGTCATTTTCACACCTTTTGAAAAACTATGAATTATTTATCAAACTTGAAAAATAGGTGTTTTTCGGCAAAAAGCATGGACTATAGCCCATGGCTTTGACCGATTTTGCGTCATTTTCACACCTTTTGAGAATATGTGAATTATTTATGAAACTTGAAAAATGGTTGTTTTTGAGCAAAAAACATGGACTATAGCCCATGGTTTTGACCGATTTTGATTCATTTTCACACCGCTTGAAAAACTATGAATTATTTATGAAACTTGAAAAATAGGTGTTTTTGGGCAAAAAGCATGGACTATAGCCCATGGTTTTGACCGATTTTGGGTCATTTTCACACCTTTTGAAGAATTATGTATGAAACTTGAAAAATAGGTGTTTTTGGGCAAAAAGCATGGACTATAGCCCATGGTTTTGACCGATTTTGGGTTATTTTCACACCTTTAGAAAAAGTATGAATTATTTATGAAACTTGAAAAATGGGTGTTTTTGGGCAAAAAGCATGGACTATAGCCCATGGTTTTGACTGATTTTGGGTCATTTTCACACGTTTTGAAAAATTATGAATTATTTATGAAACTTGAAAAATAAGTTTTTTTAGGCAAAAAGCATGGACTATAGCCCATGGTTTTGACCGATTTTGGGTCATTTTCACACCTTTAGAAAAATTATGAATTATTTATGAAACTTGAAAAATGGGTGTTTTTGGGCAAAAAGCATGGACTATAGCCCATGGCTTTGACCGATTTTGGGTCATTTTCACACTTTTTGAAGAATTATGTATGAAACTTGAAAAATAGGTGTTTTTGGGCAAAAAGCATGGACTATAGCCCATGGTTTTGACCGATTTTGGGTTATTTTCACACCTTTAGAAAAAGTATGGAATTATTTATGAAACTTGAAAAATGGGTGTTTTTGGGCAAAAAGCATGGACTATAGCCCATGGCTTTTGACTGATTTTGCGTCATTTTCACACCTTTTGAAAAACTATGAATTATTTATGAAACTTGAAAAATGGGTGTTTTTGGGCAAAAAGCATGGACTATAGCCCATGGTTTTGACCGATTTTGGGTCATTTTCACGCCTTTTGAAAATATGTGAATTATTTATGAAACTTGTAAAATAGGTGTTTTTGGGCAAAAAGCATGGACTATAGCCCATGGTTTTGACCGATTTTGGGTCATTTTCACACCTTTTGAAAATATGTGAATTATTTATGAAACTTGAAAAAAGGGGTTTTTCGGCAAAAAGCATGGACTATAGCCCATGGTTTTGACCGATTTTGGGTCATTTTCACACCTTTTGAAAATATGTGAATTATTTATGAAACTTGAAAAATGGGTGTTTTTGAGGAAAAAACATGGACTATAGCCCATGGTTTTGACCGATTTTGGGTCATTTTCACACCTTTTGAAAAATTATGAATTATTTATGAAACTTGAAAAGTAGGTGTTTTTCGGCAAAAATCATGGACTATAGCCCATGGTTTTGATCGATTTTGGGTCATTTTCACACCTTTTGAAAATATGTGAATTATTTATGAAACTTTAAAAATGGGTGTTTTTGGCAAAAAGCATGGACTATAGCGCATGGTTTTGACCGATTTTGGGTCATTTTCACACCTTTTGAAAATATGTGAATTATTTATGAAACTTGAAAAATAGGTGTTTTTGGGCAAAAAGCATGGACTATAGCCCATGGTTTTGACCGATTTTGGGTCATTTTCACACCTTTTGAAGAATTATGTATGAAACTTGAAAAATAGGTGTTTTTGGGCAAAAAGCATGAACTATAGCCCATGGTTTTGACCGATTTTGGGTTATTTTCACACCTTTAGAAAAAGTATGAATTATTTATGAAACTTGAAAAATGGGTGTTTTTGGGCAAAAAGCATGGACTATAGCCCATGGCTTTGACTGATTTTGCGTCATTTTCACACCTTTTGAAAAACTATGAATTATTTATGAAACTTGAAAAATGGGTGTTTTTGGGCAAAAAGCATGGACTATAGCCCATGGTTTTGACCGATTTTGGGTCATTTTCACACCTTTTGAAAATATGTGAATTATTTATGAAACTTGAAAAATGGGTGTTTTTGGGCAAAAAGCATGGACTATAGCCCATGGTTTTGACCGATTTTGGGTCATTTTCACACCTTTTGAAAAATTATGAATTATTTATGAAACTTGAAAAGTAGGTGTTTTTCGGCAAAAATCATGGACTATAGCCCATGGTTTTGATCGATTTTGGGTCATTTTCACACCTTTTGAAAATATGTGAATTATTTATGAAACTTTAAAAATGGGTGTTTTTGGGCAAAAAGCATGGACTATAGGCCATGGCTTTGACCGATTTTGCGTCATTTTCACACCTTTTGAAAAACTATGAATTATTTATGAAACTTGAAAAATGGGTGTTTTTGGGCAAAAAGCATGGACTATAGCCCATGGTTTTGACCGATTTTGGGTCATTTTCACACCTTTTGAAATTATATGAATTATTTATGAAACTTGAAAAATGGGTGTTTTTGAGCAAAAAGCATGAACTATAGCCCATGGTTTTGACCGATTTTGGGTCATTTTCACACCTTTTGAAAATATGTGAATTATTTATGAAACTTGAAAAATGGGTGTTTTTGGGCAAAAAGCATGGACTATAGCCCATGGCTTTGACTGATTTTGCGTCATTTTCACACCTTTTGAAAAACTATGAATTATTTATGAAACTTGAAAAATGGGTGTTTTTGGGCAAAAAGCATGGACTATAGCCCATGGTTTTGACCGATTTTGGGTCATTTTCACACCTTTTGAAAATATGTGAATTATTTATGAAACTTGAAAAATGGGTGTTTTTGGGCAAAAAGCATGGACTATAGCCCATGGTTTTGACCGATTTTGGGTCATTTTCACACCTTTTGAAAAATTATGAATTATTTATGAAACTTGAAAAGTAGGTGTTTTTCGGCAAAAATCATGGACTATAGCCCATGGTTTTGATCGATTTTGGGTCATTTTCACACCTTTTGAAAATATGTGAATTATTTATGAAACTTTAAAAATGGGTGTTTTTGGGCAAAAAGCATGGACTATAGGCCATGGCTTTGACCGATTTTGCGTCATTTTCACACCTTTTGAAAACATGTGAATTATTTATGAAACTTGAAAAATAGGTGTTTTTGGGCAAAAAGCATGGACTATAGCCCATGGCTTTGACTGATTTTGCGTCATTTTCACACCTTTTGAAAAACTATGAATTATTTATGAAACTTGAAAAATGGGTGTTTTTGGGCAAAAAGCATGGACTATAGCCCATGGTTTTGACCGATTTTGGGTCATTTTCACACCTTTTGAAAATATGTGAATTATTTATGAAACTTGAAAAATGGGTGTTTTTGGGCAAAAAGCATGGACTATAGCCCATGGTTTTGACCGATTTTGGGTCATTTTCACACCTTTTGAAAAATTATGAATTATTTATGAAACTTGAAAAGTAGGTGTTTTTCGGCAAAAATCATGGACTATAGCCCATGGTTTTGATCGATTTTGGGTCATTTTCACACCTTTTGAAAATATGTGAATTATTTATGAAACTTTAAAAATGGGTGTTTTTGGGCAAAAAGCATGGACTATAGGCCATGGCTTTGACCGATTTTGCGTCATTTTCACACCTTTTGAAAACATGTGAATTATTTATGAAACTTGAAAAATAGGTGTTTTTGGGCAAAAAGCATGGACTATAGCCCATGGTTTTGACCGATTTTGGGTCATTTTCACACCTTTTGAAGAATTATGTATGAAACTTGAAAAATAGGTGTTTTTGGGCAAAAAGCATGAACTATAGCCCATGGTTTTGACCGATTTTGGGTTATTTTCACACCTTTAGAAAAAGTATGAATTATTTATGAAACTTGAAAAATGGGTGTTTTTGGGCAAAAAGCATGGACTATAGCCCATGGCTTTGACTGATTTTGCGTCATTTTCACACCTTTTGAAAAACTATGAATTATTTATGAAACTTGAAAAATGGGTGTTTTTGGGCAAAAAGCATGGACTATAGCCCATGGTTTTGATCAATTTTGGGTCATTTTCACACCTTTTGAAAATATGTGAATTATTTATGAAACTTGAAAAATAGGTGTTTTTGGGCAAAAAGCATGGACTATAGCCCATGGTTTTGACCAATTTTGGGTCATTTTCACACCTTTTGAAAATATGTGAATTATTTATGAAACTTGAAAAATAGGTGCTTTTGGGCAAAAAGCATGAACTATAGCCCATGGTTTTGACCGATTTTGGTTCATTTCCACGCCTTTTGAAAATATGTGAATTATTTATGAAACTTGAAAAATGGGTGTTTTTGGGCAAAAAGCATGGACTATAGCCCATGGTTTTGACCGATTTTGGGTCATTTTCACACCTTTTGAAAAATTATGAATTATTTATGAAACTTGAAAAATAGGTGTTTTTCGGCAAAAATCATGGACTATAGCCCATGGTTTTGACCGATTTTGGGTCATTTTCACAACTTTTGAAAATATGTGAATTATTTATGAAACTTGAAAAAGAGGTGTTTTTCGGCAAAAAGCATGGACTATAGCCCATGGTTTTGACCGATTTTGGGTCATTTTCACAGGTTTTGAAAAATTATGAATTATTTATGTAACTTGAAAAATAGGTGTTTTTGGGCAAAAAGCATGGACTATAGCCCATGGTTTTGATCGATTTTGATTCATTTTCACACCGCTTGAAAAACTATGAATTATGTATGAAACTTTAAAAATAGGTGTTTTTGGGCAAAAAGCATGGACTATAGTCCATGGTTTTGACCGATTTTGGGTTATTTTCACACCTTTAGAAAAAGTATGAATTATTTTGAAACTTGAAAAATGGGTGTTTTTCGGCAAAAAGCATGGACTATAGCCCATGGTTTTGACCGATTTTGATTCATTTTCACACCGCTTGAAAAACTATGAATTATGTATGAAACTTTAAAAATAGGTGTTTTTGGGCAAAAAGCATGGACTATAGTCCATGGTTTTGACCGATTTTGGGTTATTTTCACACCTTTTGAAAAAGTATGAATTATTTATGAAATTTGAAAAATAGGTGTTTTTGGGCAAAAAGCATGGACTATAGCCCATGGTTTTGACCGATTTTGGGTCATTTTCACACCTTTTGAAAAATTATGAATTATTTATGAAACTTGAAAGATAGTTGTTTTTGGCCAAAAAGCATGGACTATAGCCCATGGTTTTGACCGATTTAGGGTTATTTTCACACCTCTTGAAAATATGTGAATTATTTATGAAACTTGAATAATGGGTATTTTTGGGCAAAAAGCATGGAGTAGAGCCCATGGTTTTGACCGATTTTGGTTCATTTTCACGCCTCTTGAAAAAGTATGAATTATTTTTGAAATTTGAAAAATAGGTGTTTTTGGGCAAAAAGCATGGACTATAGCCCATGGTTTTGACTGATTTTGGGTCATTTTCACAAGTTTTGAAAAAGTATGAATTATTTATGAAATTTGAAAAATAGGCGTTTTTGGGCAAAAAGCATGGACTATAGCCCATGGTTTTGACCGATTTTGGGTCATTTTCACATGTTTTGAAAAAGTATGAATTATTTATGAAACTTGAAAAATGGGTGTTTTTGGGGAAAAAGCATGGACTATAGCCCATGGTTTTGACCGATTTTAGGTCATTTTCACACCTTTTGAAAATATGTGAATTATATTTATGAAACTTGAAAAATGGGTGTTTTTGGGCAAAATGCATGGACTATAGCCCATGGTTTTGATCGATTTTGGTTCATGATGGTCTGGTTTTTTTATTCTTTCAGAATTCTGAAAGCTCTTTTGTCATATAGCAGTGATGTGATGGCTGAAGCTCATAACTGGTTGAGTGATGCTGAATCAGGTGTGGAAATGATCGAGAAAATAGACACGAAGGAGAAAAAAGCTGCAGAAAAAGGATACAATGAACACAAGGTAACTTGTCACTTGCACAAACAGCTCGCATAACCTGCAAGTGATGTTAATTAAACAAAGCAGTTATGACTGTCTAAAAGAACACCTTAATATTGTTGGGGTGTATGATATGTTATAGTACGGCCAACATGTTGTTTGACAATAACAGATCATTCCTCATTAGTTCTGCTTTTTATAGCTACACCAACATTATTATATCTCAAGGGATTTCATGTCAGCATGTATCCCTTCCCATGAGAATAAATTAGTACCAAAGACTTATATTGGTTGACATGACAAAAGTCACCAAGACCAAATCTTTTGTCAACTAAAATGGCAGCTATGACGTCACATACACCCCAAGAATTGCCATATATCACTATGACGTCACATCAAAACAATCTATTGTTTTAACGCTAAGGATCATGGTCACCAGAGGGGGCAAAATAGCAGCAAACGATTAAATCACAATCAAATATGGTTAAGTTAGACGGGGAAAGGTGATAACCTAAAATGTCGTACTAAATATCCCTGAATAAAAGAAAATGTTGCCTAAACTCCTATCATTCTTGCACATGTAAACAAGCTCTGACGTCATAATGTTATAGGTCAATTAGCAAGATGGTAAGTTTCACCTCATACTATTATAAACAAGTAAAATGGCATCAAATATAAAACTTATTATTTTATAAGGATTTGTGTGAATATGTAGCGAGTGACAATATCTTACCATCAATCACTTTTCCCATGAATATCCTATTATTAATAATATAATTGAAACATGAATTAATATATTGATAACTATATAATATATTAATGATATATAATTAATGAATTGATTAATAATATATTTCAAATATTAAATTTCATTTTAAATGCCATTTTTCACAGGAAAAAAAACGGTTTCCCAAATTGGGAATTGTCAGGAATTTCCTTGCATTCCCAATATTTGAACACCAACGTTGTGATTTACTGTTGGGAATTTCCTTCTAATTACCCAATAGAAAAACAAAATTCCCAACAAACTAACAAAAGGAATCAGTGCCACGTTCCCAATTTCGTTCTCTCTGGGAATTGGATGGGAATTTGTTGAGGATTCAAGGAAATTCCCAACAAATTCCCAATTAGGGAATTCGTTTTTTTCCCCTTATTCCTATGTTGAATTTTCTTTAATTATATCAATTCCCATGCATATCTCCCAGCAGAAATTTGTCTAAAAAGTTGGTATAACTTTTTTTCAGCGCATAGATGAAGAATTAGTGGTGTATGAGCCCAAAGTGAGGTCTGCCATTGCACTTGGTAGAAAAATAGTAAGTGACCAACTGATAAAGGAAGAGGAGTTAAAGAACGTGCAGAAAGAAATGGATGAAATGGAGAATAGATTAGAGGCCCTGAAAACAAAGAACAAGTGCCAACGTATCAAGTAAGATTTTATCTTAACAACTTGTTGGTTCATTGTCTGTCTTATGCCATTCCATTGAAAATATTGCCAATCAGTAACAGGAAAACAGTTGTATATCTTTGGTAACCCATACCAAAACATTAGTGCATGATGCGACAATTATACAACAGCTTTTCTGCTTTCTGATTGGCTTGATTGCCTATGATAATGGTAAACATGTGATAGTACCCCTTGTGATATACCAATTCCCAATTGTATTCTCTGGCACTCTCCTGAAAGCAGGTGTGTGTACAAACAAAATACATTTGCAACATGGAATATTCTATGGTATACCATAGAAGCCAATGTCAAACTAATTAATATGTTTTCAGTGTGTGTGTATATGTGTGTGGGAGGGGGAAGGGGGTCTGCACAGAAATTTAATTCAGGAGGTAAGAAGGCATGGATACTTTTCAAACATTCTGCTGTGCGGATATTTGAACTATTGACCTTAAGCAACTACAATATAGTTGAACAATAAAGCCAATCATGAGAGGCAGAATTTTCGTTGAAAAGGAATCAATATATGATTTCGTTTCTTGATCCTTATTGCCTAGTAGTTATATATTATGATTTGGTTAAAGAGTTCAAGATGTCACTTTTTACAAGGAAATAATCGTTTTTCTCCTACCTCTTGCAGATTCGATTCTGCGATAACAGAAAACGTATTGCCACAAGAAGAACCAATCGAGATATCAGAAGTGAATGAAGTACATGCTGAGTTACCTGATAACATCGACTTGAAGCCATCTGATGAAGGATTCAGCGACGGGGAAAGTGCTGCTGACTCACAGGATGTAAGTACTGTGGGCTCATTAACTAATGAGAGTATAACATACATAGAATCGTACGCACATAAAAGAGAAGGTGCAGAAGAGAGGCTGTGGAAAAATAAGTACAATCGAAGAAAATAAGGTTACAAGAACCCACACTGATCACTAACGTTTCTCATTTTGCAGAAAACTAAAGCTACCTTGACCCAAAGTCTGTCAAGTTTCACGCAGAAAGTAAGGACACGAATCAGTGGATTGACGAGTCAAATAGAATGGTCAATGAGTTCTATCAAGAAATGCACGCTAAAGATGCATGGAAAAAGCATGAAAAGATCGAGGTTAGTGCATTGAATAGACCACTTTACCTTGGGCTTAATGTTTTCCCATTTCAAACCACGTGTCATTCCCTTGAGAATAATTTTTGAGTTGTATCTATATTCATGTGTCTTCTCATGCGCAATTGTTAAACAAAGAAGTTATACTCAAAGGAATGACACGTGTTTTGAAAGGGGAACACGCCCAAGTTAGAGGCATATAAATATGAGCGCATTTGTTTACCAAAGTGTTTACGTTATACAGAACATAACGGAGCAGATTTTGTATGACCGCGTAAGAGTACGTACGTACCGTGACCGTGACGGCAAAGTCAAAGCATCCTGATTGGATGAATAGTGATGTCACGCAATTTATTGGTACGACGGATGGTAAATTGCGTCACCGCGGTAACGTGACGATGCATTGAACCATTATTTTTCACTAAGGCAGGCTTTAAAAAAAGAAAGGAATAAGAAAACGGAGAAAATTCGAGAGAAAAATTAGAAAAAACTGGACAGAGTAAAGCGATTATTTATGGCGTCAAATTCGTTAACAGAAACTATGCGGACAGAAAGAAGAAAGACAGACGAAGATCAATTTTCTCAACAAACTGGGAAACGAAATAATGAACGAGTCAAAAGATAAAGAAGTATCAAAAGAGATTGAAGAAGAACTGGCTACCTTGAATAGCAGGTGGACAGACTGCCAGGGCATGTTGGAAACAGCAAAAGAAGTAGATGTGCCAAAGAAGAAGAAAGATAGCGAGTGTTGCTTGTGGGTGATCATGAGACGACGATTAAGAACATTGTGCGCTTACAATTAACATTTTTAAAGGAGTTTTTGAAGAAATTCTGTCAGAGAAATTTCATATAAATATAGGTCCTTTGCAGCAAGAGGGCACGCGCTTACATACCACTTAGCAACGCCAAACTGGGAGAGCAAGCGTTCAAGTGAACAAAAGCACATAAGGGGGGTTAACCCAAATTTTCACTAAATACCTTGTCTGCTTTTAAAGGGCTTCCAAGCACTGTGATTGGAAAGCGTACATTTTCTTGCGTGTTGATTGGCTCGTAGCGGACAAGAAAACCATTTGAGTGCTTGCCAACCCAGTCAAATCTCCTCCATACTTTGTACTCGCGATAATCTAAATCAAAGTTTTAGGATATAACACAAATATATATGAAAAGATGGATTTAGAAATATATTTAAGATAACTGTATTCTGGGTTTCTCTCGCACCAGGTATGATAACTGAAATTGTTCGCAATAAAGTATCCTTTCGAAGATGAGTAATAATGTGATGTCTGTTCTCTTTTGGAAAAAAAAAAAAAAAAAAAAGAGTAAGGTCATACTTCTCTTCTTGTGCGTGCTTTCATAACAAGTCCAGGTCTATTTAGTTTGTTTCTCAAAATGTAACCGTGGATAATTGGTAGGTAAATGATTTAAAAAAATAAATAAATAGGGAAACTTACCAAGGTGACACAAATCTTGTCCATGAAACGAGGCATTTCTCAACCTAAGAATGGCAGGCTGATACAAGCAGCGCGTGCATTGGAAAAAAGCATGAGAAATTTGCTCAACCTGTCCGGCATCAATTTGGGAGGTAAGAGTATTTTCAGAAATCTCTCCACAAATTTAGTGTATTTTTTAATTGCATGATTATTCTTACTTTTATAAAAAAAATGCTTCAAATGACCTCAAGCCATGATTTTCTTTCCGAGGAAGACTTATCCAGGGGACGACTAGAACCAGACCTGAATCTCCGAAACATTATGGAAAAAGCTAGTGACAACGGTCGAACAAGAGATCTCGAGGCACACTTCGATTAGATATTCTGATGTTGAGGAAAAGACTGGAACGATTGACATTGTAGTGCATTGTGGGATAGACACCAAGATGGTGTCCATTTCGTTCCCTAAAACTGTCCCACAAAGCAACGCACACCAACTCGATCCTTTCTTTTCCTTAAGATCAGGATAGCCAATAGCTAGATCTTTTTCGCACGCTATGCAAAAGTCTTTTTTTTTCCACATCCACGATACGTTTACTCGACATATCGAAGTCTGCCTTTCAAGCAAGGAGAACCCTTATACGGCCGTTGTCTTGTTAAGTGTAAGAAGGCAGCCTCTACTTGGAGAGTAGCGATAAGTTTGGTCAAGTCTTGAACCTCGGAAATGAAAATACTGGAAATCAATTTGACTATCGTATTCTTAAAAAAAGTCTATAATATGCCTATCAAAAATATATCTCCAAAAATATCTCTGAGTGCAAACTATATTTGAAATATGTTTCCCTTAGCTCTTATTACTTTAGTTTTAGTAACTACAGAATTTTGAAAAAAGGTTCAGCTGTTTCGAAAAAAAAATTAATGGGAATGATTACAACAAGCAAGGTGTCTTATGAAAGATTCAGTCATATTTACGAAATACAAATACTCATGAAATTCGATTGTCTGAGATTATATACTCGACGTTGTTTTAAAATCGAGTATCAATACTGTCTTGATCTTGAACAGGGAATGTTTCGGATGTGTCGATAGATTTCTCATCCCCATTTTCCTCATCGTTTTTCTCTGGCTCTGATTGTTCTGAGAGCTGGGCTTGTTTGGTTCCACTATTATTGTTTGTTTCTATTCTTTCTTCTTGTGTGGCGTGTTTCGCTGATTCCCCAGCTTCATCATCCGAGTCCCGTTTTTTCTCCTCGGCTAACCTTATATCATTTGCATCATTCTTCGCATTAATTGGTACGTCTCCGTTCACTTCTAGTTTATTATCTTTAGGTGACCCTTTACCATTCCTGTCTTCTTGAACATCCTCAACCTCTTCTAATTTCTCATCTTGAGATTGTCCACCATTGTCTTGTTTGCCGTCTTGGGTTTCTCCACCTTTTTGGACATCTTTACCATCTTCTGGTTTAGCACTTTGGTCTTCTCCACCATTCCGCACATCTCCATCATGTTCTGGTATGCCAGTCTTCTCCTTTACACTTTCTTTTAATTTAACCTCGTGTACATCAGCACCGTCGTCTATCTCATTTTCCTCTTCTTTATCATCTGAGATTACCACAACATCTACTTCTCTACCCTGTATTCCTAAACCATTGATTTCATTTATTTCATCCTTAGAGCCGTTCTCCTTATCCATACTTTCATTTTCACCAGTGGTGTCTTCAGGCGCCAGGTATGAATAACGTGTTTTCCAATCGTGGATTGATTGCCGATTGACATCCTTTGTAAACAACTCTTCCATGGCCATTAAATCTCTTTGTTTATCCTGGTAAAAAATATTAAAATTGATATATTTTAGTAAAAAGACTCGTTAAACAGTACAAACTAGGATAACAAGGATAACCCGCTAACAAAGGTTTTTTAATTCGAGCTAAAAAGTACGTCACTAGGTACGTCACAACGTACGTCACCATGTCCGTCACAGAGTGACGAGCAAACCAGGGAGTGAACTCATTTGTGACCAGTTATAAGTGGATTCAATTTTGCGCATACATTTAGCGGGCTCTTTTTTTGTGGTTTCATGCGTACGCCTTATTATTGATGGTTTTTAACCACTTCCAACAGAATTAAATGCCAAAAGACACGGCTGCCATGTTGGAGGATATAACAAAAGAGTTCATTGACAATTCTTTTGTTAAGTTCCTCAAACATGGCCGCCGTGAAAACCATCAATTCAGTTTTTAGATGACAAAGTGCAGTGCAGAGACGAATGCACTACAGGTATGCCACCTTGATTCCCCAACACTTACCTTCAATGTTCTTTTCATCTCTCTCAGCTTCAAGACTTCATCATTTTGTTTACTGACATGAGTCATGGCTCGCGCTCTTTCTTCATTGCCTGGTAAAGGGGTACCAATTATGGATATTCTAGCATCCTTGATCGTGCGTACAAGTGATAACAACTCATCACCTTCACGTTTTGAGGCCTTAGCTTTTAATTCGTCGAGATCAATCCAGCCATTGTTATCAGCATCTAATACATAGTACCATGTGGTATTATGTGAATCAGCTGGTTTGGAGGGTTTTGGAGGTTGTTGGGAGGGCGTGGCAACACATGTGTCTTTTTGTTCTTCCGATGACTCTTTGATTTCTGATTGGCTGACATTAGGCGTTGCCATTGTTTCTTTAGTTTCTGATTGGCTGACATTAGGCGTTGCCATTGTTTCTTTAGTTTCTGATTGGCTGACATTAGGCGTTGCCATTGTTTCTTTAGTTTCTGATTGGCTAACATTAGGCGTTGCCATTGATTCTTTAGTTTCTGATTGGCTGACTGTAGGCGTTGTCATTGTTTTGATTTCTTTGATTTTTGATTGGCTAGTTTCAGGCGTTGCCATGGTTTTCTCAAGAGGTTTAATTTCAGGTGGACATTCTTCCTTTGGCGTTTCACTCGAAGATATTTTCACTTCTGCCTCCATGTTTAATGGTTTTTGTTCTTGATTCTCGACTGCCGAGGCAACAATAGGCGAAATAGGTGAACAAGACTCTTCCGGTAAGGGGGCAGTTGAAGATGATTCCATGGCAATAGGACCATCAACGCTATCATCTTCTGCTTTGGGGGTTAATAGTCTTTGGATGTCATTAGGAGTTGCATTATCAGTAGGGGATTCACTACGATCTTTGTTTTCTACAGGCGAGGATCCAAAGGACGCTCGTCTTCTTTGGTCGGTCTTTTCCAGTTCGCCATCGTAGCTATAGTAACCACCAATACCTAAAGAAGAAAAGTTACGAATAGGCGAGAGAATAAGAGAGATTTAAGCGCAAGTAAAATAAAATACTTCTCTATAAAGGATGAGTTGGATGACTGCTAAAGATCTAAGAAGACAAGTCAACCGTTGACCCAGTCAATCAACGCGAGTCCCATGTTCTTCAAATAAGAGAAGACCCACTTCCGTCACGGTCAGGGTACAAAAGTGACAAAGATGACATTCATGCACTGAATAATGCTAATCATAGGGCGCAATCACAACGCCTTCAAGGTCATATTAGTGCAGTTTTCGTATGACTGTGAAAGGTTCACGGCACGAACACGGTCGTGACACAGAAAGGGATACGCCAGACAAATCACATTGCACGAGAAATTACTCTTCACCCAATCAAATACGCGGAACATGGCATAAAAACGGAGCGGACACGGTCACGCCAAGATCACGGCACTTTCAGACCAATCACATTGCGCGTGAAAAAAATCAGCCAATTAAAATTCTAGAAAGTATCACGGTCACGGCACGTCACGCTTTCGGCACTGAGCTTTTCGCAGTTATACGAAAACTGCAATAAGACACTGTACGACTGTGAAACTGCAAGGCACAAGGGATCGTCACGGCATGGAATAACAACATACATTCATTGGACCAATCATAGCCCGCGACTGCAGTATTTGTCCAATCAGAATGCTCGGACACAAACAACCGTCACAGTCACGGTACTTTTACACGATATTTTTTATAGTCATACAAAACCTGTTGTTTCTCACCTAACACTGATCCAGCTCTTTTACCCATTGAATTTGTTTTCTTTCTGATCGTATTATCGCCAGATTGCTGGTTCTGTGTCTTACGAACGATAACCTCCCCTCGACTAGAAGCGCACAAGACCGATATCCATTTATCCATGTCTTCTTTGCTGTCTGCTGCAAAGTACATCTTACCAGCTTTAGGATCTTCTGACTCGATCTTGAAACAGCTGGAAGAAAAATAGGTGCGCAACTGGTAAAGTTATATACATGATACGATCAATAGACGTCATTTAAGGTCTCGTGGTAATTTTATTAGCTGAATGGCTGATATGCGCATTGGATTGGGGGGGGGGGGGGGTCTGTGTAGGAAGGAAGGAAGAAAAAAGAATGAATGGAAGGAAGGAAGAAAAGACGAAAGGAAGGAAGAAAGGGAAGAAGGTAAGGAAGGGAGGGAGTAAGGGAATCTAATGGAAAGAAAGAAAGAAAAAAACATACTATCTTCTCTTCATTTCAGGAGCAGCTGTTATAGTATGGTCTTTTACATCTATCACACCTCCTGCCTCAGGATCAAACGAAGTCTTGTAGTAGTACACATGCTGTTCTTTCAATACAACCCATTTTCTCTTCCACGATGCAAATATTGCTCCCCCTCCTAAACAAACAACCAGAGTAAATTCTTTAATATTGCTAGTTTCCAATCATTCCCAAGAGCATGAAATAACAAAAGACACGGCGGCCATGTTGGATGATACAACAAAAGAGACTAATGCTGGATCTTTTGTTAAATCCATCTAACATGGCAGTTGTGAAAACAGCATTAGCAATTTTTGATAATAGTGTTAAGAGCCATTAGCAATCACAGTCAGAAGCACCTCAGGGCAACCTTGAAAGTGGGAATCTACATTTGAAAATATTGAGGACTAGTATATGAATAGCACTGACTGTGATAACCGCAAGTGCAAATGGAGAAAGATCAAGATGAAGGAAGACTAGTTTACTTACTCCCTCCTTCCCACCTCTTTCTCTGGATGGGCTTAGGTAACATACCTCTCTGATCAACACATCTATCATACCTCTCTTAGTCAGCCAGCCTTCATGGTCCACTTCACCAAGTTCACGACATGACAGTCTGTTGTTGTCTTTAGAGGTGTTCTTTTTATCCTGCTTGTTTTGGGACGGTACTTCACGAGTACCTATCACCTCTACTTCCTTAGTACCTGCATGCAATAACGAGAAAATTACTCTTAGTCTTATTAAGGCTGAAGCTGGTTCTTAAGGTAAGACAGGCCAGTACATACCCTCAGCATAGCTCATTCTCATCTGCATGTGTTTTGAAGGGCTGTGAGAAGAAGTAGTAGATTCTCGTTTGGCTATGCATTCTCTTAGTAAAGAGTCTTCATCAACTGGCGATTCAACATCTAAAACAAAGAGAGGTTTAGTGTGTATATTAACAGGGTGTGGCCTCGCTTAGATTGCCTCCTGTGTATTATCATGAGCAGGATTGTTGTGGCAACACCCAAATTGATAGTAATGATAGTAATGGTTTCATGTTTTGTTTTCTGCCAATTACAATGAGGTGCTGAGAAAGAATAAGATAAAATAAAAAAAACCTATAAGAAAAACAAATTGCATACATATACGCTGAATCAAAATACGGGCGGCCAATTCAAATGTCTATTGTTCTGGACTGACTAGCGACAGACTAGCCTCTTATACATGTAAAAATACTTTTATGTTTCTGCATGAACATGACATCACATATCAAGGACAATCAATGAAGCTCACCGTCTTTCCGCTCATCCTGTTCAGAAGCCTCGTCCACCATCTTGACCGTTTTGTCATCCTCTACCACACCTTCTTCTAGTGGTACTATCGCTCCTTCTGCAATGTCCTTCTCTTCTTCTACTGCTCCAAAAATAAACGATGATTCAAAACTAATACCCAAATAAGCTTATGATAACTAATATACTATCACGCCATGTAAGGGGTTCTTCTGTTAGCTGGGTCCAAATACACACTACCCCTACATCCACTATTTATGAAACATATGAGGGACAAAAACTGGACAAGCCAGAGAAAACCCTTGTGTCAAGAGAGAGAACATCAACAAACTTAAGTCACATTATTACAGTTCAATCAGGAATCAAACCCGCAACCCCTGACATGAACTATACAGTAGAGAGAGACAGTACTTTAGCAGCACAAGCAACCATTAAGTACATATACAGTATCATAGAAATAATATTACCTTAGAAACACTTACCTTTCTTTTCAGGCACTTCAGGCTCAATGTCTGGCGGTGTCACAGCTGTTGTTGCCTCACTGGGTCCCCCAGCTGCTTGGGTAACTTCCTCGTCTGTAGTGTCTACTGGTGTACTACTTTCCTCTTTGTCAGAATCATTAGCCTTTTTCTCCTGTGCTCCATCAGTTTCATCATGCACTGAGGTGTCTGTTACAGCCTGTGGAGTCATATTGGGTTTCTCTTTTGTAGACCTTCTTCTACCAAATATTGATCCCCAAGACATTTTTTTGAACACTGAGCCTCTTGACACCCCCTTTGCAGGTTTTTTGGGTTCACTTGATCTGCAGGCAAAGAAATGAAGTCTGAGATGGGATTCCTGAAATGGGCTTTGTTAAACCTTATGACAAGAGGTAGAACATGCTAAACAAATGCATGTGGCATCCCCATGATTTGCACCAGCTACTTATTGTGGTGAAGGGCAAATATTCTAACACTAAGACTCTCTTTTTTACAGCACTTTTCAATGACACACACACAAAAACCGTTCAATTTTCTATTGCAACAAATAAAGTTTTGGTGGATGTCAAAGTGTTTGCATAACATTGTAGAAAAAAGGCCCCTTGTGGGGACACCTCATTTGATGCCTACCAAAACCTACTTCTCATTGACTGCAAATTGCACAATTTTTACACATGTGATTGAAAAGCTCTGTAAGTGGGCTATAATGTAGCATGCAATTTATTTAAGAAGGATTTTGTTATCAAAATGATGTTGATGTCCTTACGTTGACGGTATAGATTTGCGCATCACTACTCCTCCTACTACTGCGGTAGAGTATCCTTCAGTAGCTTGTTGTTGGTTTCCTTCTTCGTCAGTGTACCATGTAGTACGAGTTGAAGATACTTCTGTTGTATGAATATAAAACAGTCGTAATGTTTCTTAGGATGCAACAGATTTGGAATCAAGGTTCATGCAGTGGTAGTGCTAATGCACTCTCACCCCTAGGCTTATTTATTTATCTGGGTTCTCTCATTTTTCTTCCTCTTCAAAGCCAAACATGACTGGAAAATCTGGGGATAAAACCAGAAGAACCTAAGGTATATAGGAAAGAAGGACCTAAGGTACATAGGAAAGAAGGACCTAAGGTACATAGAAAAGAAGAACCCAAGGTACATAAGAAAGAAGTTTCCAAAAAGCTCTACCCATAGCTTGATTCCAGGGAACCTACCACAACTATGGATGAGGGCCCAGGCTTTGTTCACCACTGGTTATTACGTGCTTCCCACTTAAAACAATCTAGGAAGACTTATTTTTTATTTATTTTATTTATTTTATTTTAGTCCCCTACATTTACCTCCAGGTTGTTTTTCTTCACCACCAGCTTCATCAGCAGTCGTCTCAGGTTTAGTTCTTGTAACTTCACTTGTCTCTGCCGACACAGAACTTTCCTCCTCCTTGTTCTGCGGTTCTGGTTGATCAACAGCAGGTTCTACCTCTGGAGTGGCTCTAGTTTCATTTCCTTCCTCTTTTGTAGTCTCTTTATCAATCAGTTGTGCCAATGGCTGAGTTTCAGGATTTCTAATATCTTTGCTGTCAGAAGGTATCTCAGTCCTCCCAACATCTCCTTCTGGAGATTCTTTATCAACTATCCCTGAAGTTTTACTCTCAGTGCTCGCAACTTCTGTCATCTCCTGTGGTGGCACTCCACTGTGACCTTCAGGAGTCTCTTTATGGATCACTTGTGCTGAAGGTGAACTCTCACTCATTGAAACCCCTTCTGCTTTCTCTGAAGATACTTCAGTCTTACTATCATCTTCAGGAGACTCTTTATCAAACACTTGTGTTGATACCTCAGTCGTTGGAGCCCCTTCTACTTCCTCTGATGGGACTACAGTCTCAACATCATCTTTCTTGTCAGGTTGTTTGCCAGCATGGACCTTTCCATCATGGTCCTTTTCTACGATATCTACATCAGTACAGGTTTCTACTGTATTCTCCTGTGGTGGTAGATTACTATCACTTGGCATAACATGTGGTACAGTCAGTGATATATCCTTATTATCAATATTTATTGACTGAGATTTTTCTTCTTCCTGATCAATTGCTGCTTTATTTGTTTCATCGGATGCTGCTGTTACGTTCATGCCTAATTGATTGATAGATTCAACATTATTGACAGAATTTTGTACAGACTCTTGTGGTTCATCCCCTTCTGCCTTTGCAACAGGTGATGTAACTGCCTGATCACCTTTATCATCACTATTTTCTTCTTCCTATTTATACTCTTGTCTTCTGTAGAACTCTGCGGCAATTTGACACCACTTGGAAGATCTACTTCTTGCACTTCATTGGTTACAGTTTCCTCCATTGTTAATGAGATGAGGATGCAACAAAGATCAGTATCCTCTCATTCTGGTATTTTTTCTTCAATAGTTGAATGTTGCTGTAATGAGTCTACACTTTAAGAGCAAAATTATCAAAAAGAAAATATTAGTGCACAAAAACGAAGTATTGATAGCATCAACAATAAAAGTACAAGATGTTTCTCTTTGAAAAATCTCCATTAATAGTAAGAAGGAAAAAATGTAGAAATAATTAAGAACAAGAATTCGTCATTGAGACAGATACAAAGAAAAGGTGTTTAAAATAATTAGTCATTTTAACATGCCATTAATTTTTGAAACATATCTGTGTAACTGTAATTAAATAGTCATGTTATGTCCAATACCTTTTCAAAATATATTTAATCAATAATAAAATATATTAAGAACATAGTCCAGGGGCTGTTCCTAGGTTTGATCTATGAGTTAACCATGCCTGGTTGTTATTTTGTTTTGATCTGTGATATTTTTAAGCCATGCCCTTTGAATTAGGAAGGGCCAGAGGTTGTTTCAAGCTTTAATCTGTGAGTTTTCCATTCCTAGCTCAGTTAGATCAGCCCAGAGGTTATTTCAGAGTTCAACAAAATTGATGCTCTCTGGTTCACAACTAATCCAAAATTAATGAATATGCATTGAAATAGTGATTTGCATGAATGGGTCACACCAATGATACAAATTCAAATTTCACAGCATCTAGATTGCAAGTCATCTATATCTTATCATAGCCATAACTACATGTGATATCATTATTGGACCATTCCTTAAAAGACAATTGAACCCCAAAATGTCTCCAACTCATGCGAATATCTTTTATAAAAACAATTATGAGCATACATATAAACATTTATATAACATCACATACAAGAATTAACAAAAGCTAATTATAAATTATCAAATTTGAAAGTGAATCTAATATTATTTTTAAGTAAATATTTTCAAATTCTTAGAGTAATAAAATATATGACATCAACTTACTATATATATAACCTTTATCAATGTTGGAAATTTAATATTAAAAAAAACACTAAATTATGAAATTAAATTATGTATATAGGTAATATTTATGATAAAGTTGATACTTTATTGGGGAGAAAAAAAAGATTTCTCTTTCTGTAGCTAGGAATCATAAACCAAAGATAGATTTTAGGAAAGCATGAAGTACGCAAGTTTTGTAAAATATCGGAATTTTTTAAAAGCGTGCCTAAACAAGTTTAAGTTTAGAGATGAATGTTTTGGATGGATGACATTCTTATAAAGTAAAGATTACTCTAAGTATAATAAACCAGTTTACACCGAATTCCAGTACAAAGAAATCTGTATTTACGAAGAGATTTACAGTCAGACGACAAATGCTTTGTTAACAAAGTCAACGAGCAGTGTTTGTATTTCTTTAGGAACATAAATAAACAATTTTACATGAATTTTGAAGTTTGCAGCTATAATTATTCAAGGATAATTCTTAATGAACTAGACTCTTAACACGACTAGTTGGAACGGAATTACCAAGATCTTGGTTCATATATTAATAGGATATTAAAGTACTTTAGCAGATGGAAAAGAAGAGAAGCAGCTTAAAAAATTCAGAATATTAACAAGTTTTCTGGACGTATATATTACAGAGTGAAATCTTGACCGGAAATGCTCAAAACTTCACTATACGAAGTAATAACTCCGAACAAAAGAAACCTCTAATCCTACTATGGAATTGAAGGATAGTGTAGGTTTATTTTCTTATTGACACATAGCTGTAGCTTGACGTTTTCGGCGCTGAACGTTTGTGACACGAAGCGCTGAAATACTCGATGAAGGAAGGTGCGAAGCGGATTTAAGATACTTCGAGAAACTGCTTAATAATGGAATTAAAAAACCGTTATAACGAATGAAGGAACGATAGAAACGTTGTTTAATAGCTAAATATTCTTACCTGTAGGAGATATGGTTATAAATGAAGCAAAAAAGGGATAAAAAGTTGATTGAAAGACAAGCTATGTCGCGTTGTTGTGAAACTGTCTTCTTATCAATGTAGCGCAGATAACACGAGGAGTCTGAGTACGAACACGATTTGAAACACTATCTATTTCCGGTTTGAATCTGGGAAATAAATATTCTTCAACAGAAACAACAACTTCAATTCTTTCATTTCAAGCTTTTTGATAAAAAATATTCAGTTATCTTTTTATGTTTTACTAAAGTTTTTTTATGGAAGCTCGGGAATGTGAAAAGATAGTTTCAGAGAGTATGGGAGAGGAATTGTATAAGTGCCTCCTACCAATGTTCCCTATGCCCTCCCCTCTTGGGGAAAACGGGGTAGGGATAAGGTGAATATTGATAGAGCCATCCCCGGGGATGTTAACAAACGCTATCATTAAATATAATATCATTTTGGTAATAATAACAATAGTATTTTTACAAGCATATCATCGTGAACCCAGGGGTAGATTCTCGCAGCGACAGAGTTTCAACCCTGGGTTAGAACCATGAATGTCCCCTATATTTGCTATACGGGTATGTGCCGCCCTATAGGGTATGGCTTTTCGGCTTATGGGTCTGGGGTAGGGTATCATTATTTGGCATTTTGTCTGGGATAGAGCATCAGTCTATTCTGGGATAGGAGTAACGATTTGTCGTTTTTGTCTGGCGAATAGGCTACGTTTTTTGCCGACACGAAAAAACAATAAAAACGTTAGTAGATATTGATTGCAATCTATTGAATAACCGTCTTTTCCGTCTTTTAGTCTGGAATAGGGTGTACAATTCTTAGTTTTAGTCTGGGGTAGGGTATGTAAAATCAAAATTTTAGGTTTGGGATAGGGTCAGAGGTCCTGGCGGCACACCCCTACCCAAGTTGGGGTGGTAGAACCGCCCCCCCCCCCCTCCTCGATATAGCGTGCACGTAATCTACACCGCCAACCGTTTACATAACAACTTCGGCCGCATACTATCCGCGATTGTTCGACCGTAACAATACAACATCACTGTAGCCGTCGACATGAAGATTGTCGAAAGTTCAGAGAGTTTTTTCGGGCTATTCTTTATTGCGTGTTTGTCTTGTGGTGGGTGGGCAGAGGTGTGCACTAAACAAGTGTGTGAGTATGAGTTCATGGTACGAGAAACGCGTAGTATGATGTATAGACCCGACATAGATCATGCTTATTTAGTCAAAGTTCATCAAGATGGGACTCTCAAACTTCAAGAAACTCCTGACGGTTTTCACAGGTAAAATACTATCTAAACTGTGACTCGTATTAAATTTTTCAAGCTTATTGTGAAATACTCGACCAATACCGAAAAAAAGAAAAATAGAAAAAAACTCGACTAACACCGGCCTATTTATGAATAACTTAAACTTAAATTTGTGATATTTTCATAGTCCTTTTGTGAAGATATTACATTGTACATCTGTTCGTGCTAATTCTCATTAAAAAGCCTAACTATGTGATTTTTCATTAAAGTTGAATCGACTGTATGCCTTTTATGTTCAGTACGACTTAAGAAAACCACGCTTTTCAAGCAAAGAAACGCGTTTTTAACTAATCCTCTTGAAGATGAATATTCTGACCTCCTTCTGGGTTTTAGACCGCCTATGCGGGTTCTGTCATGTTATCTTGGCAAAAACGAGATTGTTATATTTTAAATAATGTTCTGCTTGTTCACGTAATGATAACCTTGTGCTTATGACCTCTCATTTTTTGTATCTGTTTTAGCCTTTTCGGAATGAGGACTTAAGTGTAAAGTTAATCACGATATGTTAATTTAAAGATTCGATTACACACATGAGTAATGTAGCATTACGACCTGTTAAAGTCATTCAACTGTTACTACGCCTTCACTTATCAATTGAGTAAGAAACTAGACTCATCCACAGTCTCTCTCGTTTCAATATTTTCAAGATGGCGGCGAAAATGAGAAAGACTGTTGACGAGTATTTTTGTTCCCAAAGCATGTCGGGTCCAAGTTTTCGGGACACATGTCCCTCATCTCAGTATTTAAGTCATCTCGTACCCAGAGTCCTCCATGTCGTTAGCGCCTGGTAAGACTCTTGCCGGCGCCAGCCCGCTGACACAAAAGACTGGGCTCAAGATGTGGTATTCATCATTTTCATGTTTTCAGGTCAGGTTCCTAACATCAGTGTCCCTCTAGATAAAGTTCATACCGTAGATGGATACAACAGGACTATCATTACTATCAATGACCAGTTTCCAGGTCCCACTATAGAAGTGATGGAAGGAGCTGAGGTGGGGACATGCACGTAACCAGTGTTGACTTAAATGTTGATATTTTCTCTTACATTGTTTAGTAATTTATGATGAGCCACTTAACTTTAAATGTACGCAATGTCTTTCCAATATCAGTCAGACCATATGTCATTCTCTTGAGTATTATCTTTTTCTTTATCTTGGAGAGTAATGTTTCCCCATTTTAGGCCACAAGTTATTTCCTCGAGTATCCATTCTTTCTTTACCTTGGGTAGTAGCGTTTTCCCATTTCAGACCACGTGCCATTCTCTTGAATAATACTTCTTTTTTACCAGGGGAAAGGCACTTGATCTGAAATGGGTAAAAGTACGCGTAAAGTAAAGAGATCTATAGTGTGTGCAACCATGTGACTCAAAATCCCTTGAGATATAAATAACAATGAAAATACCGCCATGTTGGTTGATCTAATGAGAGAAGCTGATGAGGAATGCTTTGTTATCGTCAACCAAGATGGCGCCTATGACGTAACATGCACTTGCTCCATTACGTCTTGAATTTCTCTGCAGGTCGTAGTGACGGTAGTGAACGAGTTACTAAAAGAAGGGCTGTCTATACACTGGCATGGAATCCACATGAGACAGAACCCCTGGATGGATGGCGTTCCCTTCGTTTCTCAGTGTCCTGTCCAGACAATGGTCTGTAAAATGAAATACTCAGGTTTCTTCTTCTGAATCTTCCACAGGAAGCTCAGAGAAAGAAAGGCCGAAACTGAGAGCCTTGGGATGAGTCAGACAATGACGTAATACTAAGATACATTCACTGTTTTCGATTTTATTTGTTTTATCTTTTACAGCAAAGTTTCCAATACAGGTTCATAGCCGATCCACCTGGCACCCACTGGTACCATTCACACTTCGAGATGCAGAAAGCTGATGGACTGTTTGGCGCTCTCATTATACACCGGTAATCTTTTAAGAATGCACCGAAGAAATCAGAATTTTTGTGTGAATTAAAACCAATGAGATGTCTTGTTCTTTAAATGTTTTACAGATCCATTCCTAGTGTACCATATTTCGTCATGATGTTCTCTGATTGGTTCCTGAAGCACTCTACGGAAATAGAAATTTCTAGTCCATTGAGAATAACACGAAAAGGATATGGCGACATGTTCTATGCTGATCAAAAGAGAAGTAAATATTTCATTTATTCTCCTTTTCATAAATTTTGATTCAATTTATGAGTTATTTGTTAGTCGTGACCTGACTTTAGCCCAGAGGTTGTTTGAGAGTTCGATTTGTCAGTAGCCTTACCCTGACTGTGATCGGCCCAGAGTTTGTTTCAGGGTTCAAGTGTGAAGGGCAGTTTATACCGTACGATTTTCGCCTACAAATATCGCATACAACACACTCGCGCCATCCTACAACTCGAGTCGTAGTGTGTTAATCAAACCTACAACACTCCTACGACAGACGCGAGCCTGTTGGGGTATACGATAGTTGTAGGCGAAAATAGTTATCATGCATGCCAAGTTATTTTTAGGGTATCGATAACATTGGACGATTTCCTTTTCGTTGCTAGGTTACATGTTTGATGGGACACTAGAAGGACCAATCCACTACTGGTCAGGGTTGGTTAATGGAAAGGGCCGCCATGGTAACAAGGCTCCTTTAAGTGTTTTTACAGTCAAGCCAGGCAAGAAATACATCATTCACATGATCAATACTGGACTCGCCTACCCATACAGGTGGGTATAAATCAAAGGAAGTTATGTACAGACAACTGTAGGACTAGAGCGGTACAAAGTAGAGGAATAAATTTGGTCACAGGCTCCCATACTTCCCCTGGCTTGTTACTAGTCTTCCTCTGAATTTTTGAAAGGTGAAAAAAAATTTATTCCATAGGTTTTTTATACATCAACACCAGCTGACAGTAGTAGAGAGCGACGGTCATCGCGTAAAACCCGTACCAATCGACTCGGGCATCGTTTTCCCGGGCGAATCCTACAATTTTGAATTCACAGCCAATCAGAATCCTGGCCGTTACTGGATAAAAGGTGTGAATATGAGGACTACAACGGTGCTAGGTTCAGCTCCTGATGGAGAGGTCTGGGATGCGCTTGCTATCTTACAGTACGAGGGAGCGGAAAGCAACGATGATCCAACGACAGAGGAACGAAATTGTACGGGAGATAATCCGTGTAGGGTACTGAACTGTCCGTGGGACATCTACAGTAAGGTAATTGATATATGAATGTTTAGCTAACTACTTAGTCCAAAAATTAGTCAAAAATGTTTTTTATCTCATTCTTAGAGCTCGTTCTTACTGCGCATGCACTGCGTATTTATCTTTTTACGGAGCCTACGTTTCTCAGTGGTCAGTACGTACTTTGCGATCGGTGCTGACCAAGAGAAACTCAGGCTCGAATGCTCGAGCATGCGCAGTCAAAACGTAAATACACTCGAAACGAGATTGGCTTAAATGTGGTTTTCAAACTTGTCTGTTGTTTAGAGAGTATCTAAAATTTTCAAGCGATTTTTTAAAGTGAAGGAACGGGAATGTTTTATTTATTGTGAGTAAACGTTCGTGCTCAAATGCATGCATGCGAAAATGCTTTATGCTAGCGTGTTGTTGACCACGATTGAGCCTGCGATAGAACTACAAGAATAATGACGTGTTGTATGGTTTTTTATTTTTTATTTTTGTAGCTGTGGTACCCTAATCGTATTTGTATCCCTGTATCAAATCTCTCCCTCGACACCTCTTTCTACGATCCGGAAAAAATACCCAACACAAAGGACGTCGATGTTCACGACGTTTTCCTCAACTTTGGCTTCCCGATGGGCTCCGCGGTAAATAACAGACGAATGATCACCCCACGTGCCCCGCTCTTCCAAAGTCCATCCACGTGGGGTCTCACGAATTGTGCACGTGAGTGTGACGAGAAAGTATGCTGGTGTACCCACGTGGTAGAACTGCCACCAAAGAAAACCATTCAAGTTGTTCTTATGGCATACAAAGGCGCCAAACTTGGTCACCCGGTACATATACATGGACATAGCTTCCAGGTAAAAACATTAGAAGTTGGTTTACCTGTGGTAGTCTAGTGACATATCACGTGATCAACAACTACAAGACTGGATTCCAATTTGAGTTCTGACTAGTAACTAATCCTCGTTGTCCAATTGTCAACAAGGGACATGAGAGCTGAGATTGCTTTCAGATTAAACACCAAAGTTTATTGTGCAACGTGGCGTAAATCGACCGCGTGTTATGATGGTTGCAATAATTTAATCGTGCCAAAACCTTTTCAGAAATTTCAAAATTAGTATTTACAATTACTGCAGGTTCTCAAGATAGGTTACCCAGTCCAGAACCAAACTTCAGGCGAAATACTACGCGACAATCCTGACATCGTCTGCGAAAATGAATTTTGCACTAAACGTCACTGGTCAGCGGGGCACCCAAAAGACTTAAACTTTGACAACCCTCCTCTGAAAGATACCATTATGGTTCCATCGTATGGATACGTGGTGGTGAGATTCATCAGTGACAACCCAGGTGAAAAAAATTAACATATATTTTATGAGAGATTAGCTATGCGTGGGGAGGTAACATGTGCATGACCCTCAAATGGCTTTCTGTCCACTCTGGACAAATCAAAACTCGACTAAAATGAGGACAATATCACTCTAAACAAATCAATGGCGAGATAACTATGATAACCAACCAATCACAAAGCCTGGATTTTAAAATATTTTTTTAACTAAATGACTGACTCAAGTGGTATCTCATTTCAAAAATATCTCTCGCAGGCTCAAAAGAATGGCAAGTCACGTGACAAGCCATATTCAGGCGCATGCGAACCTAATGAAACGCATGAAAATTCATGTATGTGTAAAAGCAACTCAAGTAAAAACTTACCGTTACCTAGGTTACTGGTTTGTTCATTGTCACGTGGGCAATCACCAAGCCGAAGGCATGGCCTTGATGTTCAACGAATCGTTTGTACACCAACCACCAGCTCCAACCGGATTTCCTACCTGTCAAAAATTTGATTTGGACCAAACTAGTTTTCGTTCAATGTTGGAAAGAAACAAGAAGTGTCTTGATGACGAGTGTTCGCGTGTACAAGAGTTTGAAGGCCCTGATAAGAAAGAAAAACAGGCATGTCAGGTAAATAACGTTTTCCTTGAAAAGCAAGGCAAGTTCCCAGAGATCAGTACGTGTCCGCCTTGAGGTATCACAAGTACTAAATATCTTTTTTTTTTCTCGTTCGTAGGACACGTGGATTTACATCCTAATCACGTGCTGTGCTGTCGTCTGCGCTGTGCTGGCACTAGTCGTCAACGTCATCTTATGGTACTGTCTGACCCGTCGGACACCCAGTAAGAAAACCAACGGAAATATCTTTCATCTTAATCAAGAAGCGATGTAGCCAATCACAGAATAATCCCCTTGATTGATTGATTTTAAAATTGATCTAAACCCAAATGTATGAGTTTTAAGACATCTTCAGCAGCCACAACACTATTAATGTATAATTAGGATTTTTCGCTGTAACTATTTGAGCTATATAAAAATCCCATTTCTACGCTCAGTGCAGCACCCTGGATCACCCACAATGCCTTGTTGCATTCAAGATGGCTGCCGGATGTCGAAAGAGTCCCTTAATGCGGCTGCATGTACGAGGTCGAGACACGGTCATTTAGTGGCCGTGATGTTGTGACTGGTAAACGTGCAAACTAGCTTTGTGAAACATTCTTGGCGAGAAACGGAATGTTTACTGCTCGTGAAACGCGATTACACTGAGCATTTAATTTCCTCAGCATTTTTCACAATGGCGTTGCGACACAAGTTGCAAGAGTGTTTACACGCGTGCCACGGAGATTCAATCACTACCAAAAGTAGAATTTAGGGACGAAACCTAGGTACTGTTCTTGGCGACGATTGCTGCAACTTGTCTCGCAACGTTTTTTCGCTGTAGATTACATGGTGCGATATTCCATTCAACTTGTGTCGATAGAACAGAACAGAACAGAACAGAACAGAACAGAACAGAACAGAACAGAACAGAACAGAACAGAACAGAACAGAACAGAACAGAACAGAACAGAACAGAACAGAACAGAACAGAACAGAACAGAACAGAACAGAACAGAACAGAACAGAAACAGATTAGAATAGAATAGAGAATAGAATAGAACTTTATTTGTGCCTTCTGATTTACAAATTAATTAGGGTTTGAAGATTACAATACAAATTTGAGGAAACCATTTGCTACCTACGAATAGCGATGCTAATCAAGTTAGGTAGCAAATTGGTCATTTGGTACTGTTTGATAATTAGTTACAATAAGTATAGAAATAGGAAAATCCAAAAAAATGTAATTACATTAGAGTAAAAATAATAATAATAATAAAGGAAGAGAAAACCATAAAGGAGAAGAAGGAAGATACCATGGGCAAAAAGTAAAGTGAAATAGTGTCGCATCAAATTACGAAGAAAATTGCTCCGTGTTTAAATCGCGCCTTCAAGATGGCGAACTAGTTTTGTTAGAGTTTTTAACTGTGCGACATTAAAATTGCATCGTATTTACAAAATAAAAAAATTATACAGGATACATGTATACAAAATTTGTAACAAAAAATAATTTAAAATTAAATTTTACGCAAGCCATTGATTGCTTGAGTTACCCGAAGTGTTACTGTGGGAAAATGCTTGATTTTGGCTAAAAGAATCCAGCTGGTTTCAAAATTTGGCATTTTTTGCGATCTTGTCGTGAAATAATAAGTAATTTAATAATTACGAGAGAATATGAACTCTTGTTAATTACAATTGCAATATTACGTCACTTCCGCTTGTCATTGTACCCGGCGCGAACATCACCATGGCAACTGTGTATGTGTAATTTCTTATGGCCGACACATGATTTGAGGCTTCTTACAATACCTCGTTTTTGCCTTCAAACATTTCCTAATTTTTCACACCTGGGCCTGAATACTCTGTCAAAATGACAGAAGTAATGTATGGACTGATCTCTGAGGCCAAGAAGAATCGTTTTTCTTCGATTCCTAAGCTTACAGAAGAAGGTAATCGATGAGCGTTCGAATGTTGATTGTCTTTTGTTTTCAGACATGACTTACTGATTTTACGGCCACTTCCTTTTACAGATGTTGTAAGCGTATGGGATAATGTGTCTCAGTATATCCAAAGACAAATGAGGCTGCAGAAGGTGAGATAGTAATTACGATCGCAATCAAGCTAATCATTTTAACTTTTCGATTGAAATCCTGTGCACGCGCACAAGTTAAAACCAACCAAGTCTTACAACTTCTCCTAATTCTCTGTATTTTTATATTTTTAGGGAGTCACGATTCCCGGTCTTGGTATATTTACATTCTCTCAAAGGAAACTCGATGTTGGAAATAATAAATTTATATTAATTCAACGTCCAGTGTTCATTCTTTCTGAGAAGTTTGCCATGACACACGGGATGTCTAGCCCCAAACAATACACAACAGGTAAGGAAAGAGTACGTCGGCAAACTAAACATAAATACTCGATTAGATTAGATATCTGAATAGGAATATTATTCAATCCTCTTTTGCGTATTAAGAGATGAATCATTCAAGAGAGCTATGGTTCATATTCAGTTGAATAAGGTTGCGTGGGTTAAAATAAAATTGTGGAAAACATCAGATGTTTTATTATAACCTATTTATCGTTGCTAGTTAACACAGTCATGCAAGCACGCTAGAGCTGCTATTGTTCAAAATACTTTTTATATACAGTGCTCAATACTGAACTCTTATTATTAAAGCTATGAAAGAAAGATTACGCCATAAAAACCAATTTCCTAAGGGCGTAATAATTTCAGGGCTGAAAGCCAAAAACATTCTGGCCGTCTCCATTGACTACCGTTCAACAAAGTAAAGAAAAGTCCTTAAAAGGATTGTAACTGATGATGGGCGATAACATGTTAACATTATGTTAGTATAAATGATATAAATGATATATTGTGTTGTTCAACAAATTATGAACAACTTTTTTTAGAAAGGGAGGGCATGAGAGAAATGTCAATTCCAATCCCCTCCATGGGGGAGGTATATAAGCTTATATATTTTCTGGAAAAGCCCAATATAGTCAACTCTCACCTCGCAGACCAATGAAGGATCCCCCTTCAGCAAAAAAAAACGATGATTTTTTAACATTATTTTTTGTTGTGTTGACGGAAGAAACTCAATTAGCCCCCCCCCCCCCCCCCTTAAAATTTTGGCTGGATCTGCCCTTACAGGCACCCCAATATTACGGACACCTTGCTATTATGGATAGGAGAAAAATCCCCCACAAAAAAACATGAAAAAGAAATGATTGAATTAATTGTCGCTATAGCGGACGCTCGGTATTACAGACACCAAATGGTCCCGAGGGTGTCCACTGTAACGAGACTTGATTGATTACCCTCCTCTGAACCACCACCCCATGGAAAGTCCAGTACATCCTAGAAATTACATTTATTTACATTTTCTGATGATGAATATCTCATTATCTATATGGTATAGTCCATCTTTTATTGGGGAGTGGGGTGGGTGGTTTTTATTCCCTAATTAGCAATTCTTAAAACTCCAGTGTATGGGGGTTAAGCCTCAAATCAAGGAGTTGCTCATTTTGTTATTCTAATTTCTGCTTTTGTTTACCGACCTCAAAAGTGAGGCTAAGCCTGCCTACACTGGAGTTTTGAGAGTCGTTGAAAACCCCACATAAAAGATAAGTTCCCCCTTCCTTAAAAATGGCACCTCAATTCTTTTCCATTTAGTTTATTGTAAAATTCCTGTGTGACTCAAAGTATTTCCTGTGCCCCTCACCCACTCTCATCAGACTTCTGGTAAGAAATGATGACCTCTAATAATATTGCATTATTATTACCTCTTTTACGCAGGTCAAATACCAGTGGTCCAACTGAATTTCACAGCACTGTCAAACGAAACACCTTTTGACAGAGACAATGTTGAAAGTTGTGTTAAAGAGGTCTTACAAGCACTTAGTCGATCCATCCAGGCAAAGAGAAATGTGGAATTCCATTTTTCTGGAATGGGAAGACTGTCTTTTAGAGATTCAAAAGTAAAAATGAAGTTCTATAAAGATTTTGTCAAGAGTATGGATGGGACAGACAACGTTGTTCAAGCACTATGTAATGTAAGTGCTAACTGACAATGTTGCAGCCCCAACCCCCCCCCCCCCTCATCTATTAAAATTGCTTCAAATAAGTTACAAAAAACTTTGCAGTTAAATGGGAATTTACTTATAAAATAATTTACTAGAGCAGACGCAATTAAACTGTGAAATAAAATCAAACTAAATACTAACTAATAGTATCTATTTAGTGACTAATAGTTGCTAGCACTCAACAAGAACATCCATCAGACAAAGACAAATACACAAGAGACCATTTGTGTCGGTTGTTACATAAAATTATTGTTCTGATTGAGTGCTAGCAACTATTAGTCACTGAATAGATACTATTAGTTAGTATTTAGTTTGATTATATTTCACGGTTTAATTGCATCCACTCTATAATTTCATGAATGCACTAAACTATCAGGAACTGCATTTCTTGTTTATAAACATAAAATCCCTGATTTCTAATTTTTCTAATTCTATTATCGACAGAGACCTGGTACAGCTGATTCTGTAATATCAGAAGCATTCTTTACACCAAGACCTCACACTAGCAACACACTGATTTTACCAAGGTATTTACAAAGGCCATAAAATGAAACTTCAAAAGCAACTTAACTGATCATCTTTACCCTTCCCTCCAACTGATGGTTGTTATGTTTAGACCTCCGTATACCATCTATATCGATCTAAACATATTAAGCTTAAATAATATTTCATACTAGGATTCAACCTGGGACAGGACTAGAAAATGCGAACCAGAAACAAAGTGGTAAAGAACAAGGTATGGAAACTATTGCAGAAATAGAAGAGAAAAACGAAGAAGACGTACCTGATAAAGAAGAAAATGCAGGGGAGCCTTCTGCGAAAGAAGTTGTTAAAACTTTTGAAATTCTGATGGGAGAACCGCAGACACAGGAAGGTAAGAAGAAATATCATGTTGGGTACCCTGTGGAGAGCCTGCATTACTTTTGGTTGATAAACAGACGTGTTCTGATTGGATGAATACAATAAGGAAAATGAAACGGGAGAAACGAAAAGAATGGATGTAAAAAAAAATGAATACAAAAAGAGAATAAAATGAAAAAGGAAAACTCCAAAGCCTTACTTAGGGGAAAGAGGCTTTTTTCCTAAGAAATATATTTCTAAGTTTTATTATTTAAATTTTATTATTTCGAAAACGAACTTGTCTTTTCGCAAACTCATTAATGTGCTTTTTTTACTGAATGTTCGACGTAGCTTTTACTTTAGCTTAAAGAAAAAACAGAATTAAAATTCTTAGAATTGCAGGACATAGTCTTTAATGAAAATTTTCAAAAGCCTCACGCAAATCTATTTGTATTTCAAAAAATAACTAAAATTTCTTTAATATTTAATTTCGTGTGTATATATTATTTATATCTTTTTTTAGATAAGCAGCTTTTTTCCTGGTTAAAATGCGCTAATATAACCTTTTTAAAAAATCCAAAGGAATAAGAAGTATTTTTAAGCGAAATCGTGTTTAAAATGCCGGAGTCAAGTTCTTGTGTTTTGCATTGTTATTTTTAGCTTTATACTGTTTCCTGCTCAAATCTTTATTGTGAAGTTTTTTGTCAGGAAAGAATACGAACACCTCACCCGTTTCCCCTGCTGTTTGGCAAAATTGAGAACAAAACAAAGCCAATTTATTGGTCCCTACATTATTAGAACTCTTCAGGAACCGTGGAAAAAATTGAAAACTCCAGACCTTATTTCAATGTTAATTTAGAGCAAAACTGAGAGCAAAACAAGGCCAAATTATTGGTCCCTACATTATTAGAACTCTTCAGGAACCGTGGAAAAATTGAAAACTCCAGACCTTATTTCAATGTTAATTTAGTAATAGGAAAATTGTACTAGACTGAACTGGTTGCTAAGAAATTGCTGCTAGCAAACAGACCAACTACGTTTTTACGAGCTTCAGGAATTTCTCTCAAATTCGAAGGAATTGAAGGCTTTGTGTACAGCAGGTACAATGAGTGAAGTTAACACATTTTCTCGAGTATTGAATCTGCTGGAATACACGAATGGTAACTTTAAGACTCATATTATCAGAGACATTCATGGCGATATCGATCCTTACAAACTTCCAGAAAGTAAGTCTTTACTTATTGTGTATAAATCTGTAATATCGTAATGTTTTACAGACGTCGTTGAAATCTTACTGCATGTCGCAAAATATTTTCATTCACTACCTATTTCTCTATTTTATGTTTGATATCATTGCCATGGCAACATTAATTATCAATCCTCGATTATTTGACTTCAAGACGCAATAGACTACTACTGTTTTCACAGGAAAGCAACTATAATAAATAATGCGATCTTCGTTATGTGTAGAAAAATAATGAATAGTTGTGATATGGGCTTTTACACGTAACACTTTGAACGGAAATCTAATTAGGTGATAACGACTTTAGAAGACGATGATGTCACACTAAGGCAAGCCTTGAACGGAACTCTTTACCGAAGCTTAGTTGTCATTGACTACCACTGGAGTTTGAGTACATTCGACACAGATTTTAAATCCTTCGAGGTCGTATTTTCATTTGCTAAAATGTCAAGTTTCAAACTTCCACCTATTTCGCTAGACGAGGGACAGGCAGATCATCATCGTACAAGACCAACAAAAGCCGAGAGAGAGAGCTTACCATCTATCTATACAACAACTACCATGAAACTTTCTTACCAAAACCCAACGCAGTATCCGGGCTCTGTTCTTAGAGCAATGGCTGCTTATTATAAAAGTGAGATTAAGTTTGAAGAAGCTAAAGGTGGCTTTCTTTAGGAATTGGTCTCCGAAGTTTCTCGAAATTTTGCATAATCCTCAAAATTCTAAAAACAACCTGCGTAGAAACTAGAAATTCTGAATGTTGTTATGACTGAACCAACTTTAAGCGATTATTTGATTTTGTTATCTCATGTTTTTTCTCTTTAATTTTCTTTAAAGTTCCTCGAAAGCCACCGACACGTCAATCCCAATCATCAGCTTCTCGTACCAGGTCCCCTCTGCCCACAGCCAAGGCAACCGCAGTGAGTTATGGTCCCCCAGAACATCTGACTTCAGTCAAAACTCCACCAAGGAAAAAGACTCCAGAGGCTTTGGTTAATCAAAGCCAAGAAACCGCGCCTATGGAGAAAACTATAGAGACTGGGGTAAAGTTGAGTGCAAATGATTTGTACGAGTTGCCTCGTAGTCAGAGCAAAGGGCAGTTGTCGAAACCAGTCTCCCGTATGGAAAGCAGGTATGACAGAAACAGAACTTATATACACCTAATTAAAAAAAACATTGTCATCACCACCGGTGATAGGCAACAGGCGAAAAGCGATAGGATAGATATCATTCCAAGATCCAAGAATAGCTGGAATGACTTGTGCTTCTTAGCCTATTCTCATCTAGATTATAGACCTTCGTGCTGAGACTGATTCAATGTTCTTTGTAAATAAACCTCAAAATTCAAATTTGATCTTGGAGCGAGAACACAGGAACACACTGCCTATAGAGGCTTTATGCAATCACGTGACCACGTCTATAATACAGCTTGGGCTGCCTTTGGTTAGACTTGGGAATGGAGTGTATTGTTCCTGCCATCCAACATGGCTGCCATCACATGATGGTGCGAAACCTTTATTTAGTGCTATCTTCGTAAAACGAGCAACAAGGAAGATCTACATTGCCGAAAACTTTGTATTTAAAAAAAGGTTTTTGTTGTTCTTAGATGTTCGGTTCATGGAGCTCGTGGAGGACAAGAGCTGTGTTATCTTTGTCATCAACGAGCAGAGAAGAACGTACCTGTCTACATGCATGAAGAACGACGACGAAAAGAACTCGAACAAGACAGATTGCTTCAGCAGTATCAGCACCAAAAGGACTCAGAAGCTATTTATAATGAACAGGTACGATTCGTTTGCTTTGCTAACAATACCTTTCTTTCATCTGTGCTTTAATTACTTATTCCCTTTTTTCTCTTTTTTTTTTTTCTTTTTTCTTCAATTAGACGAAGAATCTTGAAAAAAGTAAATATAATCAGAAGGTAGCTTCTTTCAACCTTGGAGTGGCTGAAGCAATGAAGGTTAGTAATCCAGCTATCCATCATCCTTCTACTCATCCATTCCATCCTTCTACATCATCCATTCCATCCTTCTACTCATCCAATCCATCTCAATCCATCCCACCCGTTCTTCCGTCCGTCTGTCCATCTATCATATCATTCATGACATCTTATACATTCCATCCATCCCGTTCCATTTCATCAACCCAATTTAATTAATTTCTCCATACATCCTATTCATTTATTGTCCGTCTATCTTTCCATCCATTTATCTAATTCCATTCCATCCATTCGTTCATCTCATCCCATCCTTCCAACCAATTCATCCACCAATATCTTCCTGCCATCCTGCTATAATATCTAAACTATTGTTGTCTGTTTTCGTTTCGACCAGGATAAGAAAACTACTCGACCACTTGAATTTTCCGTAAGTATTTCTCGATTGCCTCTTACTCACCTCAGTAACTCAGTTTACGTTCATTCTACTCAGACACAATTTTCACACATGTATTGCACGCCCGCCGCGACCATTCCATACGACCTTCGAATTTTATCGACACCCTGAAACAACCTCTGGGCTGATCAAAGCTAGGGCACGTCTAACTCACAGATCGCATTGGAATTCAGCGTGTTCGGTTTTGGGGAAGGAGGACAAACCGAAAATCCGGAAAAAACCCTCGAACCAAGAGGGACGTGAGAGAAACTCTTTTTTCACATAACATGCGAAGTCCAGGAAATTGAACCCGAGACCCCAGAAATGCTGATAGGCGAGCGCATGCGCACTATCAGTACTCAACCCTTGTTTCCCAACTAAAGCCTTCCTCGGATTAGGTCCATACTGTTAAGAATTTTTATAGTCTGAAGTATATTTCCAATATTGTTTTGCAGAGATCGTACTTGTTCCATAACCGTGCTCTGACGCCTCCAAGGATAATTAAACAGAAAGAGTACTCCGAACATCTTAATGGACAGGTAGGCGTGAAGTAGCGTTATCGTCACGTTATTGAACAAACTGCGCTGTGATTGGCTCAGTTAAATTTATCATCCTTTGTTTTTCAGGTGACCACGAAGAATGAAAAGTTGCGTCGCTTGGCACAGGAACAGGAATTTTTGGAAAGACTTGAGCAAGTTCAGCTGGCTGAAGAGTAAGTTTATCTTACATCTAACATGAATAGACCTTCCCCCATTTCAGACCATGTGTCATTCCCTAGAGTATGATTTCTTTGTTTAATGGTTGTACATGAGAAGAATATTATTCTCAAGAAAATTACACTGACAGTACACTACCCAACTGGGTAGCATGTTGGTTCTGTAATTTTCCTTTCTGATTGATACCCAATAAAGTTGTAAAGTAGCGGTTAAAAAGAATGCGATGTTAGTCCGAATCTTCAAGCTATTTTTAGAATCAGTGCGCTGCGCTGTTGAAAAAACGCACAAGTCAACCAGTGTCAAAGATGCATGAGACAAGCACCTTGTGGTAATGTCTGTTTTATTTTTATTATTATTTCTCAGCCTTGCTTTACAGAGAGAGCAATACCTTAAAGAGAAGAAGGTCGCTAGTGACCTCTACAAGAAGGCTCTAGACACACAGGTTTGTGCTAATAAACCGCGTTGTTTAACGATGTATAGCTCACATAGAAGAAGGGTGAAAAAGAGAGTAGGAAGTAAAGAGAAGAAGAAAGGGAAGAGAAAAGAAGTAGAGTAACCAGAAGTAATGAGAAGAGAAAAGAAGTAGAGTAAAAAGAAGTACAGAGAAGAGAAAAGAAATAGAGTAAAGGGAAGTAAAGTGAAGAAAAAAGAAGTAGAGTAAACAGAAGTAATGAGAAGAGAAAAGAAGTAGAGTAAATAGAAGTACAGAGAAGAGAAAAGAAGTAGAGTAAAGAGAAGTACAGAGAAGAGAAAAGAAGTAGAGTAAATAGAAGTACAGAGAAGAGAAAAGAAGTAGAGTAAGCAGAAGCAGAGAGAAGAGAAAAGAAATAGAGTAAAGGGAAGTAAAGTGAAGAGAAAAGAAGTAGAGTAAAGAGAAGTAGAGAGAAAAGAAAAGAAGTAGAGTAAAGAGAAGTAGAGAGAAAGGAGTCATTATTGTGTTTTCAGTGGATAAATGTTTTTATTCCCATTAACGTTTAGGTGATAATCAGGCATCAGTTAGGCGTCGAGGGAGTGCTCGATATGCCTCTTTCCTTTGCTCGTCCCCTCAAAACCCAATTCAATCCTTTTAACGACTCGCTACTCCTCGCTAGGAAGCCAGGCAGAAGGGTAAACGATAAGTAGACAGTTGTGTTGTTTCGTTGATTCTTTGTAGATAGTTGACAGTACTTTATTGAAAGTGTAGATAGTTTAAGTAGGTGAACATAATATTCTTATGTTGTTATAGAAATTCAACATGTGTGACCATACTGATCTCTGCTCTACACTGCCTTGCTGTGTTATCATACTCAGCTCTCTGCTCTGTGCTGTACTGCTTTCATTTTTCTCAACTGACATATTTTTAATTTTCTATACTAGGTTCGCTTCAAACCACTGCCAATCCCAGCCCTCGAACCAGACTCAACAGGACCAATCTTTGGTATTTACGATTCCACTGAAGATAAGCTCGATGAACAACGGCGACGGGCAAAGAATTTATTTCACGACCAGCTCGATATGGTGGCACAGAAGAAACGCCACGCCATACTGACTGATTTACGAAACCAGAAGGAAGAAACAGACATGTTAGAGCGCACAAAGAAAGAGTACGTACCAATCAGCTAGAAACCTGGGCGCACTTGTCTAGGAAAAAACTATTACTAGTAAAGTCTAACATTTTTGTCGCTAACTCACAGATCAAACCCTGAAATAACCTCATGGCTGATCTAAGTCAGGGCACGGCTAACTCACAGATCAAACGCTAAAACAACCTCTGGGCTGATCTAAGTCAGGGCACGGCTAACTCACAGATCAAACCCTGAAATAACCTCTTGGCTGGTCTTGGTCAGGGCGTGGGTATCTCACAGATCGAGCCCTGAAACAACCCCTGGGCTGATCAAAGTCAGGGCACGACGAACTCACTCGAATTCGCTCTACTCACATGTAATGCCGAGTTGAATCAATTGAGTAACTGATTTTGTCACTCTTCTTTAGCATAATCATTGATCGTTCGATACGTCATCAAGAACAGCTTGAGGGACGCCGTAACCTCGAAAGGTCCTGGGCCCAACACGTGACAACCAAAAACGAGCGCGAACAAGACGACAAGCTGCGCTCATTGTCGCCAGGAATGTTGATCCACGAACAATGCGATAAATACCATCGATGTAAGCAGTGCGGACGACGTCCTCAGAATTGCGGAGAATCAAACGTCTGGTCAGAGTCTCGTTATATTCCAGGGTCACGGCTGATTGTCTGAATTCCTTTAATCACTTCAAGAGAATGAAAAATTACAAACAGTATTTACAGAGACGACACACCAACGGAATCTTATTAAAAATCACTCAATATGCATGGCTGTTGGATCATGGAATTTCTTAAAATGGCAATGACCATCGGTTATCCATAGTTCCTAATCTCTCATTTCTATGGTTACCACGCTTACTATCGTTAAAAAAGTTTTGATTGCTATGGCTACCAGATTTTGGCTCTATGGCTATCAGGGTTTAGTTACTATGACTACCACATTTTTTGATAGTTAAGATCTGTGAATTGTTTTATCCAAACACTTCTGAAGTACTAAAAAAAACAGGTTAATCTGTATTAATGACATAATTTCTCCAGGTTTCGACTTCATTAGCATTGTAAGGCTGCATTGATTATGTAATGGGGGTGGGGTGGGGTGGGGTGAAGGGTGGGGGGGGGTGAGGTTCATTTTTTAATGATATCCTCTAAAAAATTGAGTTCCATTGAACATACAAATAATTTTCGGATCCTCCTGAATTTCACTGCCCCCCCCCCCCCCACCCCCCCTCCCTGCATACAAATGAATGCACTCTAATGTGTGAGACAATCATCTGACATGACAGTTCAATGTATAAACTTACCTAACGTGTGTGATATGAAACAATTTCTATATCTATAAAGTATGTGCAGCTAATATCATTGTGTGGATATTATGAATAAAGTGTGATTATTATGAACAGACCTTGTGGTTGAAACTGTGCATGAAACAATCGAAGAATACTACTGTACTACAAAGAAATTTGATATCCTGGTAAAAGAAGAGAAAATAATCAAAGAAGGGAATGGAAGCGGAAAATGGGAAATGGATGGATAAAACATGTTTCAAACTGTATCAGATGAGAATATATGGACCGCGTGGCACTAATGAAATAGTTGAAGATATAGAAGGAAGTTATAGTGCTTGGGAATGAGGTTATTCCGGGCGAAGCCCTTGGAATTAAATTCGGAAAAATTAATTTCCGACCTCGCTGGGAAATCAAACTTTATCAGACAGATAATCGACTTGTAATAAAACCATGTGCAGCGAGGTGTCTTATTTGTGAAATGGGAAGAAAGGAAGAGTGAAAGAAGGAAGAAAGAAAAAATAGCTGGAAAGGAAGAAGGAAAGAAAAGGAAGTACTGAAAGAAAAGAAGTGAAGGATAGAAGAAAGGAAGAAAAAGCAGGGAAAAAGGGAGAAAGAAAGAAGAAAAGTAAAACATTAGAGAAAAGAAGCAGGCAGTTGAACCGGAAGTAAATGTCCCAATCATTCTTGTTACCAGTCTCCTCTCATTCATTTCCAAAATGGCGATCGACTCGATCAAACCTAAATTGAATTTTGTATTCACTCTCTAAATCGAACTGCACTCAAAATCATTTGCCTCCAGCCATTTTTTATAAACCCTAGGTCGTAGACCAACGAGCAGGGCGTAAGATTACAACCCAGAGCAAGGGTTAAAAATTGAGAAAGATATTGAGATCTGACATTACATAAGCATAAGATCAAGGGAAGCACACATTTTATTGTTTACAATGTTCAAAAGGGTTTATAAAACCATCTGGACAGAAAAAATACCTGTAACTTGTTCTTTACTTGGACGAATAAGATTGTTCTCAAGCCAGAAGGATTTTCGTCCCGATCAAATGCAACGCTGGAGTCTGTATCGATACGGTGCTGATGCTCTCGAACTGAACACTGTAGATACTCCTTCAATCAAATCACCATCGGACATTCTGGTTAAAGTCCATGCAGCTTCTGTTAACCCGATAGACCTGAGAATTCGTAATGGTTATGGAGTAAAGTTATTGAACTTGTGGAGAAAAGTCAAGGGTACTCAGGAATTTCCATTGATTTTGGGGAGAGATTTTTCTGGTGTTGTGGTGAAAACTGGTAGACGAGTGAGGAGATTCAAGCCTGGTGATGAGGTAAGGCGGGTTTGCAGCAATATGAATTCTCATAATGTGGAGATTATATTTAAAAATTTACTTGCAAGTATCTTGTCTTAAGGAGCAAGCATAGCTTCGTTGGTTAGTTTGCTGAGCCAGCCTGCTAAGTAAGAGGTCAATCATAGGGGAAGGAGGGGTGGCTGGTGGCAATTACGAATTTGGTTATCTTATCTTATCTTTTATACTCAGTTGCCTTACAATTTTTTCTGCTTGTATTTCAAGGTTTGGGGTTCACCAAGTGTACCAAATGGAGGAACACATACTCAGTATTTAATAGCACAACAAGATGAGGTAAATCGGTAAATCTCGATAGCTACATGATCTTTCTAAAGAAAATACTAAAAAATAGTATCCTCATACCATCACACTCCCCTTGGAAATTCCAATTTCCCTCTGTGGAGGAGATATGAATATCTAGAATTGCAATATCTCTCTAAAAACATTTTTTATTGGTATTTTCTCATATTTAACATGAAGCAGGTCTCAACGTGTAAAGCTTACCTCGTTTTACTCAGATTTCCATGAAGCCTAGTTGTTTAAGTCATGTAGAAGCAGCATCATTACCCTATGTGGCATGTACAGTATGGGTAGGATTGAAAAGCAGAGCAGGATTAAATGAAACTAATTGCCCTGGCAAAAGGTAAATACCTAGGGTTCCTGTGGTTAGAAATAACAGAAAGGCTGGGAAGGAGATATAAAATACAGGGATGACCTGCAAAGTTTGTGGTGCAGTGTTGTGACATAGAAAGGAAGGTGACATTATACTCCAGTGAGCAACACACATGGCATTGTCCATATTTCGTTGAATGATCTACTGTGCTAAGCATGAAGGCTTCCTGTGGTGAGAAAGACAAAGACAGCCTGGGAAAGAGTTATATAATCAACTCCATTATGAGTCATGAGGAGTAAGAAGTATTGTACTCAAGCTAGACCAGAATGCACACCGTTCTCTAATAAATAAGCTCTGAATAGCTAATAAATTAAAACTCTTTATGCTTTTGTTATGAGATTATAATGCAATGTTATGTCAACAGACATTGGATATATTTATCTTCAACTGTTGCTTTACTAGGGTATTGGTTTATGGGGGATCTGGTGGAATAGGAACATTTGCCATTCAGGTGAGTTTTTTCCAACATCGTCACCCTGTGTTTTTGCAACTACTATTTCCTTCCCACTCATCCATTGATTTATCCATCCATTAATCCTTCCAGCTGTCTGTCCGTCTGTGCTTCCATCCATTTACCTATTGATCCATCCATATATACACATTCATGCAGTTAGATTCACCCACCCATCCCATTTCTTTGAGCCCCAGACTTAATGGTTCTGTATTGCAAAATCCCAGTTGTTAAAGGCCTGGGGAGCTGATGTGACCACCACCTGTAGAACAGATGCCGTAGAACTTGTAACATCTCTGGGAGCTGATCATGTGATTGATTACAATATGACTGATGTTGAAGTGGAGCTTGAAGACTCTGAAGGGTATGTTACCACCAGCTTGTTTTCATCCACCCAACCCTTATCAATCCATCCAACCACCATTCTGTCCATCTGCTCCTCCCATCCATCCATCCATCTATCCCATCCTCACATCACATTACATCTTATCCACCCATCCATACTGTTGTATCCATTTATCCCTCCTTCTATCTATCCACTCTTTCATTCATCCCTTGATAAATATTTCCCATTTATTGTTGTCTTCAGGTTTGACGTCATCTTGGATCCATTTGGAGCCAAATTTGAGAAGATGTCAACCAAGCTATTATCCAAGTGTACAGGATCAGTATACATTAACCTTGCTCCACCCTTGTTACCTGACACTGATCGCCTGGGATTAGGGCTTGGCATTGTATCATCTGGGCAGTCCTTTCTCTCATCCTTTGCTCAAAAGGTACCATATTGCTTTAGGATTATCTGAGTTTGATAATCAGAATGCATTCTGGTCTAGCTTGGGTACAAGCAGCCCCATATATGGCATGAGAAGTAAAAGCTGTTTCTACCCAAGCTAGACGGCAAAGAAACATGTTTGTTTTAGAAAAGGTGTATGGTTCAAAAAGAAACATTTTACTTTTCTACTTTTTGCAACGATTTAACAAAATCTAGATATTAGCAAATAGTGATAACAGTACAGATGGCGAAACAAGCAAAAGGATGGTGGATTGATCTAAGGCAAACAATTTCTGCAACATGAATCGCAACTGCATCCACTTTTTACAATGGAACATATAGTAAAATCAAGCCTCTATTAAAATAGTGATTTCCTTACGGAATGAGACTGTTTCAAAGAGGTATTGAATCGTAATGAGTCAGTTTAACAGTTGTGCATGAATATGAATACAACCAAAATAAAGAATCTTATTGTCAAGAATGACACATAGTCTAGAATTGGAAAACATTACACTCAATCTGAATGTATTTCTTCCTTGAAATGATTTGTTTTTTCGGTTTTTTTTTTTGTTTTTTTTTTCGTTTTAACTCATTTTATGAATTGTTCTTAGGCGTTCTTTAAAGGTGGTTCAACAGCATGGGCATTCTTTGTCCCCAACCCTGGTGCTCTAGATCACGTGGCTAGGCTAACAGAATCAGGACAGGTATATATTTTTTCTTTGAAATATCTTCAAATACTTTCAGATTAAACAACCTCTGGGCTAATCTAATTTAGGGCACGGCTTATTCTCAGATCCAACTCTGAAACAACCTCTGGGATAAACTCACAGATCGAATTGAAATTTCATTCGTTAAGTTTCGGGGAACGATGAAAACTATAGAACCCAGATAACAAACGTTAAAGGATAGGAGAGGATCAATCTGCGATGCATTAGCATAGCACACTACCCATGTCCTTGATGAAATGGCATTAGTTTCAAATCATGTTCTATATGCCTGTGTTTTCGTTTTCCTAGATTCGTCCAGTAATTCAGAGCGTGTTTCCCTTCAGCGAGGTCCCTGAAGCATTTGCTCAGCTAGAGGCTGGTCATACTCGTGGGAAAACAGTCATTCAAGTGTCAGAAAATGGAGAGACATGTCTTTGATACTACGTTCCGGTTGTGAGAAAATATTATATTGTACATCAACGGTTTGAAAGAAAGCTCGTTTCGTGAAGTCACTAGTTTAAGAAATGAGAAGTAAAAGAGGAAACCTATTACGTGGTTTCTACTATTTATTTAAAATGCAGAGATATTTCTTCCTTCCTTCCTTCCTTTCTCTCCTGTCGTTCTTTTTTCCTTTTTAGTTCCGTATTTTCTCTCTTTTTTTCCTCCTTCCTGTCCCTTTTCCTTCCTTCCTTTTTTCCTTCTTCTTAGTAATGATAAAAAGGTAAGTCATATATACCGTGAAAAAATGAAAAAAACATAAAAGACTCCGACGAAGAAAGAAGACTCCGAAACGTCGGTACGTTTTTTCATCTTTTCACGGTGTAAAACTTTTAACCTTTTTATCATTACTGTTTCATTAGAAACACCGACGCAGCTCACTATAGTTTTTAGCTAGTTAACTATTCCTTGCTCTTAGTTTTACTTTCTTTATTTCTTTCTAGCTGTTTCTTTTTTTTCCTTGTTACTTTTTTCTTTGTCTTCCAATTTTGAATTCATCTTCATAACTAAAATTCCTTTTTAATGAACTCGATCTATACGGCATTTTTCCATCATCATTGTTAAAGATAAATGCTAAAAATTAAACAAGGAATAGCTCTAGGACATAAAGTGATTACGAAAAGAAAAGAACAAAACGTTCAAATATAAAATAACACCTTGAAACTCATAGATAATCGTGTTCTCAAAGATAAATGAAGTTGCTGCTTTAAAATAAGTTTCAATCTTTCTAGGTGAACATTAATTTCGATTTCACTTTTAAAATCTAAATCTTGACGTTGAAGTAAGCCTTTAAAATTGCAGTCAATGTTTGCAAGTTTATCTACATAATGTCTCAAAATTGTTTTATAATCAAATTTCAAGTAAATAACCCCCTATTTCGTGTATAAACAAGAATAATATATTGTTTACTATTAATTAAAAGCTCCGTATTTTAGGCTTTCACAGTTAAAGGATAAAACCAGTGTAAATATCATTGATTTTCACTTTCAGTGTGGACATTTAACAGCCACTTGCCCTTGGATTTCGATTTTTTTAAGTTTCAAGGAGGTTAAATGAATGATTCAATAAATAAGATAGATTATAAATGGCATGGATAAACGAATAAATGAATAAATTTGAGTGCGGCACAAACATGACAGATGGTTGGAAATATCAGAAATCAATAACTTTAATGACAAAATTAAACAAAACTGGGAGAGAAGGTAGCTGAATTAGATTCGTGTTTTTTCTTGTCGACGTTAAATATAAATAGAAAACAAAAACCGTAAATACTGAGTAAAAATAAATTAAAATATTTGAGACAAATGAAGAAACATTATTCTACTTCACAATGAAAATTGTGCTTATTTTTCAATTACTCTGAATCGGCCAGATAACTTTTTTTGAAAATCCTGTAATAATTCATATAGGATGTACAAATTCTATGCGCAAAAGATGGGTTTTATTGATTGCTTCTAACATTTTTAAAAAGACCCGTCAAGGTAGGTGCTACTATTGCAGGACAAGCATATCGTCAAGTAGCAATAACAACCTACGATGCACCAACATTGGCGCTTAGAATCTGTACATCCAATTTAAATTATTACAGGATTTTCAAAAAAAAGTTATCTACCTGCTTTTTATAACGAAAAGGTGTGAACTACCAGTTATAAGTGAAACTATGAAAGCTAACTCTACTGTGAATGCCATTTTCCTCAAACAGAATTTATAATTGAAAACAATTAATTAAATCTGTATATCTATTAAACCGTTATTTCTTCAATGAACTTGACGCTGAGGTTGTTTACATTTGACAGCATTGTCAAGTGGTTGGTTTTGAAACATTTTTAAACGAGTTTTTTCGCGTAAAAAGATGTAAATTACCAAGGATTTAGCTAAAGCCAGCGAAATGTAGACTCATTCCTGGCTTGTCGGACAAGCTGAACAGTTCAACAGCTCGACATGGCTTAAGGGACAGTGCAGTCATGAAGATTGACTTGAAGTTGGTTTTTCTTGTCTTGGTAGTACTGTGTCTAGTGGGAGAGATCAATGGGTGGGGAAGATCAAGATCTCGATCAGGCAGTCGCAGTCGATCTGTAAGTCGATCAAGGTACGTATAATAGCGTAAGTAGTGGTAGATCAGTACTGTATTCTGATCAGCCCAGAACAGAGGTTGTTTCAGGGTTCGATTCGAGGTGAGTTAGCCATGCAACCTTTCCCTGCCCTAAATCAGCCAAGAGATGGCTTCACTGTATATCTAAGATTCTTGCGGTTGTTGTTAAATTTGTAGCGTAAATAATCTTAAATTCCACATTGATGATTCTTTTCTTTACTTCTGTACAGCTATCGCAGATCAGGGTCACGCGTAAGGTGAGTTAGATCTTCCATTACTTGGACCAAGTTCAACCAATTCTTCTCGACCACTGAAATTTCTGAATCTGTGAAAATACCATCTTTCTAGCAGTTATCTTATAACGAATGCTATAGACGAATATTCCATGTCGCTTATGTATTCTTATTTTTTCTACTCGTGAAGGAGGTCTGGATACCGACGATCAACGTAAGTATTCATTATTTTCCAGATTTTCAACGAGAACCAAACCGTAAAAGCAAATATTAAAACTGACACAATTCATCGTAGAATTATAATTTGAACAGCCGTAGTGAAAATGGAAACTGACGTTTCGGACGTTAGTCCTTCGTCGGAGTCAATAAGTCATATTGGTTATAATTCTACGATAACTTGTTTCATTAGAAACACCGACGCAGTCCACGCTACTGTTCACTAGCAATCATCTGACACAATTCATTTATTTATCTTTTTTTTACATTTTTCTGTAGGAGAGTTCGACGCAGCTATCGCCGGTAAGTAGAAAACAGGGATTCTTACCATTAAACCTGAAAACTGGAAATTCCGGTTGGAAAAAATTAATGGTATTCGTCATTCCAATATCGGAAAGTTCAGGAAAGCTCGGACTTGACTTCCGATTGAGGTAATCCACATTTCCCGCTATTATTATGGCATCCATTTATATATATATATATATATATATATATATATATATATATATAGTCAAAGCTGAAATTTTCTCTTGGCCGCATGATAAAACCTAGTTATTTTTTTCACTGTTAGATATCATTACTTGTATTCATATTTTCAAATTAGTTTTATTTTATAATTTCAACAATTTGATAACTCTTTTTAACTAGCTAGTCAGTAATAAACTCTTTTTCCATGCTTAACAGGGTTCGCAGAGTGAGACGTTACCGAAGGTAAGACGATATATTAATCAATTAATAATATTTATGAATAATTTTAGTAGCATTAACTCTTTTTCTTAACTTTTAACTAATCATTTTAATAATATTCCATGTTTAACAGGGTTCGCAGGGTGAGACGTTACCGAAGGTAAGACGGTATATTAATCAATTAATAATATTTATTAATAATTTTAGTAGCATTAACTCTTTTTCATAACTTTTAAGTAATCATTTTAATAATCGTTCCCTGTTTAACAGGGTTCGCAGGGTGAGACGTTACCGAAGGTAAGATGGTATATTGATTAATTAATAATATTTATTAATGTTTTTACTAGCATTAACTCTTTTTCATAACTTTTAACTAATAATTATAATAATACTCCATGCTTAACAGGGTTCGCAGGGTGAGACGGCGTTACCGAAGGTAAGACGGTACATTGATTAATTAATAATATTTATTAATGTTTTTACTCTTTTTCATATCTTTTAACTAATGATTATAATAATATTCCATGCTTAACAGGGTTCGCAGGGTGAGACGTTACCGAAGGTAAGACGGTACATTGATTAATTAATAATATTTATTAATGTTTTTACTCTTTTTCATATCTTTTAACTAATAATTATAATAATACTCCATGCTTAACAGGGTTCGCAGGGTGAGACGTTACCGAAGGTAAGACGGTACATTGATTAATTAATAATATTTATTAATGTTTTTACTCGTTTTCATATCTTTTAACTAATGATTCTAATAATACTCCATGCTTAACAGGGTTCGCAGGGTGAGACGGCGTTACCGAAGGTAAGACGGTACATTGATTAATTAATAATATTTATTAATGTTTTTACTCTTTTTCATATCTTTTAACTAATGATTCTAATAATATTCCATGCTTAACAGGGTTCGCAGGGTGAGACGGCGTTACCGAAGGTAAGACGGTACATTGATTAATTAATAATATTTATTAATGTTTTTACTCGTTTTCATATCTTTTAACTAATGATTCTAATAATACTCCATGCTTAACAGGGTTCGCAGGGTGAGACGGCGTTACCGAAGGTAAGGGAATTAATTATTTATTATCGTTCATTAATTGATTAATAGTAATTTATAACCACTCAATGATACCAAAGGAAAAATGGAATACTGCTTAATCTTTGTCCTATTTTATTGTTTTCACAGGAAAGCTCATAAATAATAAAATGCTAAAATTTATATATATATTTTTTTAAGAATCCGCAGAATCCGTAAAATCCGAAGAAAGAGGTAAGAGAGGATATTGATAATAGAAGAAATTGTTTTTAAGGAATCGACTGATCGAACTATTATTATCTTTGAAGGAAAGGATGGCTGAGCAGGACAGGAAAGAAACTGTAAGTTGATAGCGTGAAATTAAGTTGAAGCGTGAAAATGTTTCTTTGGGCCAAACGCTTATAAACGAAAAGAATAACGAGAAGTTTTTTAAGTAAGATATTTCGGACGATATCCATCGCCATCATCAGTAAATGACTCTCTATAGCGTGTTATACCTTGTTATACCCTGTTGAAGCGTGTTTTACTTTCCCGTGACCGATCGTTTTCTAAATTCCAATATGGCGGCCATTGACGTCAAACGACCGCCATACTGGTTGATTTCCACTGACAAATCTTCTTTAGCCGAGTAAAAAACTATAACTCAAAAAACAAAACTATCGTCCAATATGGCGTATTACAGCATTATATTGAGCAGATTGAATTGTATCAATAAATCAACTGCCTGTATATTTTTCTCGATTGTTAGAAAAGGAATGGGTCAGCAAATCCGGAAGAAAAATGTAAGTCCATACCGTATAATATTAACTATGTACTTACCATAGTACTTACATTAAATACTAATACCTATTCCAGAGAATAAGTGGCTCTGCATGTCATAACAAACAAAAACTCGTATCAATAAATCTTCTGCCTGTATTTTTTCCTCTTCATGTTGTTAGAAAAGGATGGTTCAGCAAATCCGGAAGAAAAGTGTAAGTTCATGTACCGTATAATAGAGTACAAACACTAGAAGGATGTTACATAATACCACTAAATACTGCTAAATTATGCTAATCCTATTGTTTTAGATTGTTTAATTAGCACTATTTACTTCTAGATAGTGCAAATTGTTTTCATGAATCCAAATGGCGGCTATGACGAAACGTGTCCGCCATGTTGGTTCGTATGAAATGAAACCAATTTTCTTGTCCAATTTCAACAATTATTTAAAAGCGAAAAATAATAATTACTTGATAATATTATAATACAAATTACATGTCGTTTTGCAGCAAGGCAATACCTCCCCACAGCATCAAGACAAAATCTGGCCTCACAAAACTTTACAACTCAAAAGTCGTCAAAGTTGAGCGAGTCAAGCGACCTTTGAATGGATTCTTAGGGAAGCTTGGGATCCCACATTCTGGTGTTGTCGTGACTACCGCTTCAGGTAAGCGATGTTGAACCACTGGGAGACCAATTTGACAAAACGTTGCGCTAAAATTTTTAGGTTTAAATTTTTGCAAAAACTGACGCAGGTCGTTGTAAATGATTGACCGAAGTTAAACATGGCACGAGAAAAAGGGCAGCGTTTGGAGTTGTATGGGACGAAGCGCTCGAATACTCCATCTTCGAATTGTTGCTCAGGGTTAATCCTCAATTTTATGTAGAATATTCACATGCTCCAGTGAAGGTTCAAAGAAATTCAAATTCTTGGTATTTCAGGAGTTGTGTGTTCTCTATTTTAACGTTGGTATTTGTGAATATTTTGACAATAAAATGATGCCAACCTTGAGTAAATGAGTCAAAAAAGGCCAACTAAGAGCTTATGTAGGAAAAATTTGATCGTAGGTAAGAAATATCTCATTCACAAGGGACCAGGATACGGTAAATCGAGCCAGACAGTTGTCACGGATGCCAAGAACATGAGCAAGAAGTGGAAGGTTGAAAAGTTTAAGAAAGTGACAGGCGCAAAGATCGGAGATTACGTCAAGACTGGCGGGAAAAAGTACCGGGTTTTCACGGACAACTGTAATCAGGCCTCTCAACGAATGTACAACAAGATTAAAGGATAAGAAAAGTCAAGATCGACTGACCACTTTTGATAAATCGGTTGATTGGTCAAGCACAAAGAATTTCATCAAGGCTAGAGTGTTTAAGATTGTAATAACTTCAGTGGGAAACAAACTCGTGGCCCTCGTTCCATGATAGAACTGGGATTAGAGAGAGAACCAACTAGAGACTCTCCTCACATATTCTTCGATTGCACGTTACGTCATAGTGGCCATATTGGTGCCATTTAACAAAAGATTTCTCATTAGCATTCATTGTTAACGGCAACACAATGGCCGCCATGCTTTTGTCTTTGGACTCTCTTGGAAATGCTTGCAACCAGCCAATAATAGTGAGTCTAGGGAATCGAACCCAGAGATGAGAGGTGGCGCAATATCCACATTAGCTTTCCTAGATTCAATCTACCCACAGCCTTGACTGGATACTCTGTGTTTGAACATTGAGTCGATGAATCAAAAGGGATCAGTCTAAGATAAACATGACAGCGTAGGAATAGAGACAAGATAACTGAACTTGTACTTTAAATTCAGTGGTCCAACCTATGGGTAATAGAAACTAGAGAATAAAGAACATTGAAAAAAACGAGAATTTGTTTGATTACTGGAAATACCCGGCCCCTACTGGATAAATAATGATGAATTTTTTATGAATAACATTCACCATTACCTCGTTGAAAAGCTCAATACCTTATTAGGCAACTGTGAAGAGCAATAAAATGGGAGCCATTAGTATAGTTTCCAATATGGCTTGTACCATAACGTCGCATGACCGCCATGTTGATTGATATCAATTCTAAAGTATCCAAAGTTTCTGCAACGACGCAACTAAATCATTGAAATGCTTTGAAATTTTCAAGACAAAATATAGCACGACATATAGGGTTTTTATAATTTAGGCTAGGTTTTAAATAATGTTTTGGCATAATGTCTTTAAAAATCATTTCATTTATTTGTCTTCAAAGCTGCACTTCATTGAACGTCTATGGGAAAAAATACAAGGCTAAATATCCTACACACAGCTCAGTGCACAGAAAAAACAATAGCAACTACTTATGCTAATTCAATATTTGTTTTGCTCCGTTAATTTGTTTAATATATTCATTATACATGTGGCCTAACTGGTTACAAAAGGAAAACATATGTAGCTAGATTATAAGGACCTTGGCTCAGCTTCGGGAAATGGCTTCCTCGGGTAGTGTGGAAGTTAGAGGAGAATTCCCTAGCGAGGAATACCTTTGCCCGATTTGTTTAGACGAGTTTTGTGAGCCGAAAATATTGCCATGTCTTCATAATCTTTGTCTAAAGTGTGTCGAAGATCTTGCTAAGTCGGGTACAGAGAGCCGGCCTCATCGCTGTCCCTTATGCCGTTCAAACTTTCGTCTTCCCGTCGGTGGCCCGAAGAATTTACCAACTAACACAACGATTATAAAACTATTAAAGGATTCTCCTGCTCAAAAAGCTAAAGCAGAGATAGCTACAGCTATTACAGACTGCAAAGCAAGGTTAGAGGCGATTAATGATTTATCTCGAAGAATAAAGAAGGCTTTAATCCATGAAGGAAATAAAATAAAGCAAGTTATCCACGAAACTGCAGAAAATATCATCGAGGTTATCAAAAGTCAAGAAAGCCAGCTCTTCCAAGAAGTGGATGAATTGGTTGAAAGAGAAGCATCTATCCATCCATCCAAGGTCTTAATACGACGAACAGAAACTTTGGTAAATAACGTCGATGATGTTATAAAACAGAATGAATTAAGAATATTGTTAAACGATAAAAAAAGTTTCCTAAATCATCTAAACGAAGCTAAATCTGCTGCAACTAGGTTGCAACAAGTTTACCAAGGATTAGACTTAAGGACATCGACATTGGAGTTTAGAAAAAATCGGGATTTTTCACAATGCTTGAGTAGATCTTCATTCGGGCATGTAAATCGTAGGAACAAGGCTAAGAGCTCTAAAATGCAAGGCATAGAAAAAGGTTTATATGCTGGTTTGGATATAATCAAGCCTGGTACTCGCTTTAGAAGTCTAGGAGTACCAGAGGCAATGGAAAAGAAATTTCACCCCTTTGCAATAGCAGCCAGTACACAAGGAAATATTGCAGTTTCTGACCAAGGTTCGCATTCTGTGTTGCTGTATAAAGACGAGTGGAGAATTCTTAACACAAGTTGGAATAACAAGAGGGTCTAATGACGGAGAACTAGAATGTCCGACAGGAATATCATTTCTGAGTCCCCACATAATGACTGTTTCTGATGGGTGCTTGTTCGGGAACCCATCGCGTCTACAGGCATTCGATACATCCGGGAGATTCGTCCGTTGCCTTGCAAGATTATCCAAGAACACACATTGGTTTACGCACGTATCGACTCTTAAATCCCAGCAAATTGTCATCACTTGTCAAAATGTAGCACCAGATTACGAGTCGTATGTTCAAGTCTTCAACACCGATGGAACCGTTTCGTTAGCATTTGGTGCAACAGGGGAAGGGAAACTCCTATACCCTAGCAAAACTGTGTATTTAAATGATGAATTTTACGTTTCCTGACTGCGATAAGTCGTCTAACTGTTGTATGATTAAAGTGTATGACTCCAGAGGCCACTACGTGAGAAGTTTTGGTGAAAGTATGTTGAAAAGTGACGCAGAAGAACATCGTTGTTTTCCCCTTGTTATAGAGACTGATCCCCATACTGATACGATCCTAGCGTACAGTGGTCTTTTTAGGGTTATCCGATGCTATAAGAGAGATGGAAGCTTGGTATCATACTATGGGACTATCTCAGGTATTGCAGACATGGCATTGACTAACGATAGAAGACTGTTTGCTATCTGTGATGGCAGTGGAGAATTCCCTCATAGTGTACAAATTCTATTCCATACGTAAGAACTTTGTTCTACTGCTGGACAACTAAGCCAAAAGGTTTCACGAATGAGAAAGTAAGAAAGAGGAAAAAAATGGAGAGAGAGAAAGCAAAAGAAATTTTAAAAGTTATTAAGATTAGGCTATTAAGTGCTACCTTCTTAGAATAAGAGAGAGAGTGTGTGTGTAACTTTTCTAATAAATTTTGGTAAAGAATTTTTTCAAGTATTTCCAGAAATTTTCAGTAAAATTCAAAGAAACTTTTGGAGCTTTGTAATACATTTTTTCTACATGAATTAGGAGCCCAAGGATTCCATATTTTGTCTTTATATCGCGTGGTTTAAGAACATAGAAAACTATTCATTTTTCTTTTAATTTCAATTCTAATAATCCATCAATAAAACTTGTTCCTTAACCAATAACACATCCTATAAATTATAACAACATTTTAAACCCTATTCGTATCTCTGGAAGATGCACAAGAAACAGTACCAACGAACACGAAAGCGAGGCTAGCAGTACTTGGTAAAAACATAGCACCAACTTCATCATAAATTCAATATAAATCTAATGTACCTGAAATGAGAATTCTCATTAACTAAAGAAAATACAATAAAAATATTTTTTTTAAAAACGATAAAAAAAACAATTAGAAAGAAATAAGAAAAAAATATGTTCAACCATGGTCAACTAGCCTCATTTTGGTGCTACTCTGTAGCAGTCTCCTATTCATCTTCCAGAAATATGAATACAGTGTGTAATCCACTTAGAGGGGAGGGGTCAGTCATAGACCAGTTACCTTAACAAATCACATGTTTTATATTTTGTTCTGAAGCAGCCAATTAGAGAGTAGCTTCTTGCCTAGCTCTTAGAGTCTTGCATTGACAATCTGGACAAACTCTGGTTTCAATGAAGCCCCGCCAACAAGAAAGCCATCAATATCTGGTTCAGAAGCCAGTTCACGGCAGTTTTTAGCATTTACAGAACCTGGGGAATAAAAGTTTTGTCTTAGGCTTTAGGCAACACAGGAAGCCCATGCCTAGAATTTTGTTTGTGGATGTTTTTATTCTAATGAGTTTTAGCAACATATTTTGTTCAGTATTCTGTTAAATCCTTTTTCAAAACGACTTAAAAAAACCCAGAAGTTGCCTAAAATGAAAGTCTCATGTTATTTGCAGACATTTAAACAAAGACGGAGTCACAAGTTTATATCAGTTGGAAAGGTGAAGTGCTACCGTTTGTAAAAAAAAATTTCTATTGTTTATGAAATAGTTTATTGCTTGAGTTTTTGATTATATTAGCAAAATTAAAGTGAATTGAGGTGAAGTGCTACCTTTTCTAAAAAAACAATTAATTCAATCTATATGAAAAATAATTTAATTTTTATGAAATATAAATAAATAATAAATTCATTGCTTTAGATATTTATTATTAATTGTGAAGAAAAGTTAATAGGAAAAATATGCCAGTTCATGTCTGAGATCTGAGGATTGCGTGACATACCTCCATAGATGATGCGAATCCCTTCAGCAACAACTGCTGATACGTTCTTTTTGAACCAGTACGCAACTGTTGATGTACCTCTTGTGCCTGTTGCATCAAATATTCGATTATTAAGAATGAGAATAAACCTTCTATCATTTTACCCTTCCTACTCCAACCTTTCTGAAACAACATCTGGGCTGATCTAAGTCAGGACACAGATTCACAGATCAAACTCAAAAATATGCAAGCACTGGGTTGATAAAAATCAGGCTACAACTAACTCACAGATATAACATAATAAGTTTGAGTTTGAAGCACATGTAGACTCTGCGAATCAAACCCAAAGTCCCCAGAGGCTCCATCTCCCCATTGCCACCAAGGTCCCACCCACAGAAACTATCAGACTTGGCTATCTTCACCTCATAAAGGTACTAACCTGTTGTGGAGTAGCTGTTTTTCCTGTTCCTATAGCCCAGACAGGTTCATATGCAATGACAATTTTGCTCCAGTCAGAAACCTTGTCTAGAGGAAAACAAAACAATGGTGAAATGTGCCAATCTTGAAATTATTATATTCTTCAGTGCTTTAGATACTGTCATTTGACTGCACTGGTATTAGCAATGGTGAAATGTGCTATCTTCAGTGCTTTAGATACTGTCATTTGACTGCACTGGTATTAGCAATGGTGAAATGTGCTATATCTTCAGTGCTTTAGATACTGTCATTTGACTGCACTGCTATTAGCATAATACTTTCATACGACTGAAGTGATTATGCACAACTCACCTGCAATAGCTTTAATTTGCCTAAACACAACGTCTGTGGTCTTTCCTGTCTCTCTTTCTGACAGCAATTCTCCAATGCAAGCAATAACCTTGACATCATTAGCTAAAGCATGGGCTACTTTCTCTCCTATCAGCTGAAAACAAATACAATTCATAATATCGTAGCTGAATTTTGCATGCTAAAATCATATCAAATGAGGTTTTGAAATTTAAGAGACACTTTATCATACCAAACTAACCTGAGATCCCAGAAGTGAGAGACAAGTGTGATACTGAGCACTACACCATGACTTTGATTAGGCAAAACAAAAAAAGAAGTGTGTTTCCTATTACGCCACCGACCCTAATTTTCTTGCCGACTTTTGCCACAGGGTCCCCAAGCTCATTCCCACTGTTGTATCAGTAAAAACAAAATCTGACCTACCGACCCCAATTATTTTTCTCATGTAACAGGAAACACACTCGTTTTTTGTTTGGCCTTAAATAAACCAACCATAAAATGGATGAGAGTATATGGACCGCTTGGCACTAATGAAAATAGTTGAAGATATAGAAGTAAGTTACTGCATAGTGCTTGGGAACGAGGTTATTCCGGGCAAAAGCCCTTAGAATTAAATTCGGAAAAATTAATTTCCGACCTCGCTGGGATTCGAACCCACGACCTTCAGAATTGTACTACCGATGCTCTTCCAGCTGAGCTAGAGGTCAGACTGAGAGTAGGCCGGGGTGAAATAGATGTTAGGTCGTGGTAATTATGATGCAAAGATGAGAGTATATGGACCGCGTGGCACTAATGAAAATAGTTGAAGATATAGAAGTAAGTTATAGTTCTTGGGAACAAGGTTATTCCAGGCGAAAGCCCTTAGAATCAAATTCGGAAAAATTAATTTCCGACCAGTAGTACAATTCCGAAGGTCGTGGGTTCGAACCCCAGCGAGGTCGGAAATTAATTTTTCCAATTTTAATTCTAAGGGCTTTCACCCAGAATAAGCTCGTTCCCAAGCACTATAACTTAATTCTATATCTTCATAAAATGGATGGCATAGCATTTTACCTCATCATTTTCTCCAAAAATGTTTCGTCTCTCAGAGTGACCCAGGATCACCCACTCACAGTTCAAATCTTTAACCATTTCTGGACTAAAATTCGAAACAAGCCAGAAAAAGACACAAACTGTAAAATCTGTTTACACTTTACTGCTATTTCCATAAACATGTCAACTCTGTAGTTACAATTTTCTCACTTGGAACTTGGGTTTTCGCTGCCGCCAGTCAAGAATATGAAAGGTACTGACTGATTAGCTTTGATTGACAGCAGTGGAAAACCAAATTTTAGTAGCAGCTCGCAGCTAGGCCCTTTGCATGTTTATAAAAAATAGCAGTAAATGGTTAATGCATAGCCATAGCACTAACAGCTCTAGGGGCAAGGGATAGAGGGACAAGGAAAACTGGGAAGCTAAAAGTGAGCAGGAAATAACAGGAGTTTCATTGAGGGTAGGGATTGGAGAATGCTCCCTGGTAAATGAGCAAAATTTGTCAGCTTAATATACTATTTATATAGCAAAGTGATTTATGAAATGTTCACTTAGATCCTCTGGCTGGTTCATGGCCTTCTTCTATCATTTCAAAACTTCAATAATGAAATCCCTGGGATTATTTTATGTTCTTTCCCTTAGACATAGTAAATTGAAATATCTGTTGATATATGACCAACCTTATTTCCCCCGTAAAAGCACCACTTGCAACCTTATAACAGTTCTGTGCTGCAACGCCAATCTCTGGCTTGGCTGAACTTCGAACATAGCTCAGGTAGAGGGAGGGAGGAGAGATAACTACCTCTGAAGAGAAAATCAGTAATATATTAACTTTTAGGATAAAAGTATAAGCTTCTAAATGATCAAATGGTAGATTTTTCTAAGAATATACAAGAAATATAGAAGTAGAATTTATAAAACTTATAAACCTGTTAATATCAAATAATAGGCCTCATATAAGCCTAAAATAATAGTTTTAACTGAGCCTGAAGCAGAAAATAATTAAACACATAAGCTTTACAAGAGTAGTAAATCATATCATATTTTTTATTTAAAAAATCAATTTTTAAATTAAATTGAAAGTGCTAACAAAGAAATATTTCTCGTTTTTTTCTGGTTTATTTTCAAATAATTTTGTACTTTTAAAAACAGATTTTTTACATGTTGAATATCAATAAATTATTGGATAATTTCAAACCTGTATCAGCAGATAGCGAGCTGTCGTGAAGGTTTTTCAGGATTTCATCGATTTTACCCTTACTGCCATTCATCTTCCAGTTACCACCGACAAAGAATTTCCTACCCATGGTTATATTTAAAAGGTTTTTGGAGGAGATTGGAATGAAAAGACAAGCAGATCCAAGCAGATAAAAAACTAGTTGCTACTGCAACAAGGAACGTGGAAGGATGGACCAGGTGGACTGGGTTAGATTACACAGGGTTCCCACACTGTCAGATATAATACCGGGATATGAAAAAACTACTGGCTCTCCTTACCTTCCTTTCTTTCTATCTTTTATTCTATCTATCTATCTTTCTATCTTTCTTTCTTTTTTTTTTTTCTTCTTCCTTTCTTCCTTTCTTCCTTTCTTTCTTTCTTTCTTTCTTTCTTTCTTTCTTCCAGCAGCAGTAAGGGGGACTCGCGAAGCGTCCGCATTGCTAAAAATCACATATTGAAAAACACCAGCCCCCCTGGGGTTTTGGAGGTAGGTTATATGCCCTACAGGGGGTCTTGCGCGATTTGGCCGCATCGCGATAAGTCCCTTACTGCTGCTGTGTTTGGGTACCGCAAACGGAGGTTAAGATATTCCTTAGATATAGATGGACGCCATCACAAGCATTAGGAACAAAACCGTGCGCAAGCTCAGAACTCAGGTGTTGGATCGCCTGGATGCGGACTTTGCCTTCACAACATTTATGGAGGGAGATACAGATGAGACTATGACAGCAGAAAGAGCAGAAAGGATAATCGATTTGATGCCAGAAGGCGATTACCGTTTGGAGTTGACGTTTATAAAGTATTTAGACGGCGAGTGGATGATAGAAAAGGGTCGTAATCCAATACGAGCGTCTGGTAAGCAAAGCTTGTTCGTTCTGAATAAGAATACCAGACCTGGAGCACTCGAAGGAATAGACATGCTGTTCTACGAAGTAGCATACCCAGTCACCGTGGTTATTTACGGTGCGTATGAGATAAAGAAGCCCGACGTTAAGAAGTTGAAACCAATGCGACATCCTGGTAACTGCGTAGGGAAGCTGGTAAGGGAGTTCTTTGAGGATTCCTCACGTGGAGGTAAACTAACTTTAAAGAGGAGAGAAGCCATCAGGAAATGGGAAGATGCTACCCGCAGAGCAGGAGCCACCATAGACAACATCAAGAAGTTAGAAACAGCCTTAGGAAGGCGCATCATGGTAAAAGACATAACAGACGGCTTCATCTATCCGGGGACGCATAAATACGGAGGCAGAGGCGCTCCTATCCTAATTTACCAGCATAATGGACACGCTTGGCGAGAACTTCGATTCCCGCGAAAGAAGGAAACTAAGGTCTATAAGGATTCTCCATTGGCAGAATTAGTTCATGAGAATTCCATATGGTTGATGGATTCAGAAGGAAGTCAGTTTATGACCCAAGATGGTACTTTATACCGACCGGAAATGGAACACCTGCGCATTCAAAGCGCCTGCGAGACCTTAGGGGAAGACTTCTCAGATGAAGTGCTTAGCTCCCGAAGTTTGGACTTCTTAGCTGCAAAGAAAAGAAATGGCTGGAAATCAACCCCAAAAGAATTCAAAGATATCTCCAAAGCATGCGTAGAACACGGCCATGGAGGTCTTTGGAACATGGAGTACGATGAAGACGAATACGTATCATTGGATATGAAGCACTGCTATCCAGCAAGCTTTAAAGGACTGGGGGATTGTAAGGAGTATTATGACCGCTACGGACATCCAGACTCCCAATTCTTTCGAGTGTCATTACCGGGTTACTACGACGCCCCAGCTACGGGATTCATACGGTTAACCACCTGGAAGTTAGCGAAAGGTTTACACCCCATAATCTATGCGTGGTATGGAAAGCATTTGCAAGAGAAAGAATGGATTCCTGTACCCCTTTTGAAATTCCTAGAAGAGCGTCAACTGCTTAAATACACGGCGCATGAAGCCATACTTTGTCACTCCTCCTTCACGAAATGGCTCCCAGAGCACAACCCAACTGCACGGGTAGTTATAGGAAAGTTCACTCAGGGCGCAAAAGAAGGCGAGAAACATATGCAACGTCGCCTAATAACAGACGAGGGCGAATTAAGCTTCTTAATAAAGCGTGCGCATAACGACGGAACGATGGTGTCTGTGGAAAAGTGGAACTATTTCATAGAAGGCCAGAAAGAACGCAAATGGAATGCGTTGTGTTACTACCAAGATCATAGACCCCAATATTATCACCTGCGTGCCAGTATGTTAGCATATGCGCACATAAACCTCCTTGTGATGCTTCTACGATTCGACAAAGAGGATATTCCCCGCGTGGCTACAGATTCTTTATACGTAAAACCAGAAGTCTTAGAGAAGATGCAGGAATTCTACACCGAAGACGAGCTCGCAGAAAGTGGCCAATGGAGAGTCAAAGACGAAGAAATGAAAGCCTGGAGAGAACGCGTGGAGTATACAGGCGAACATACCCATGGTTCCATAACGCCCACAGAAGAGCCTTTGCCTTCAGTTACAGACCCCATATCTTACCAACGCTTTTCATACCTTTACGGAACCGGAGGCAGTGGTAAAACAACGCGCGTACTGAAGTTGTTTCCGAAGATAAAGGTGTTAACGCCAACGCACCGATTAGAAAGGGAATTGACAGAAATGGGATACGATGCACAAACTTATCACAGTTTCTTCCGTTGGAATGGCCAAAAGTGGGTACCAGAAGCTATTCATGACATACCACCAGTAATACTTTGGGATGAGATATGTACCGTGCCATTAGAGATACTTCAGGAGTTCGTAGACTTCCTTCGCGGTAAATGTCAAGTCATATTTGCAGGGGATCCATGCCAGCCACCACCAATAGCCGGAGAAATGCCCCATAAATGGTTAAAAGAAATGGTTGATCATTCAGAAGAAATAAATACAGACTACCGCAGTAAGGATCAAATAAGGAACCTTAAAAAAGAATTAAGGGGCCTCACCGACGCCGAACAATGCAAAACATTACGTAAAAGGGTAAGAGCAAAGACATATGAGGACTTCCTACATTCATGGCATCCGGATGACTTAGTCCTTAGTAGTAAGCGAGCATCGCAGTCCCGAATACAGAAAGATTTACTCCGCATACATCAGGAGCGCTTCCCTGGTCATTTAGTGCCAATCTGCTATAAGCCCCACGACACCAGAATGCAGAAAAAAGATGTCTGGGTTCCGGGAACCAAAACCCAGCTACAGAATGCAGTAACGCATGATAAGGTTTGGGTGCCAATGAAGATGGTAGAAAGGATTACCTCCCATCCAGACTGGCGTTTGGGTTACTGCATGACAGTCCACAGCGCGCAAGGGCTTACCATAACAGAAACCTTATGGATCATAGATCAGCGACTGTGTTGGAGCAACCTCATCTACACAGCAGTAAGCCGCGTAGAATATGCAAAGCAGTTAAAAAGAGCCTGGGGTCCAAAGCTGCGCTACGATAAGACCCCAGAAGATGAAGCTAAGGAGAACGTGTCTAAGAAACTCCTTCGCTACAAGCGGCACGACAAAGAAAAAAATATGACGTTCGACCTATGCGTGGACGACGTCTATAAGAAAGGTGCCCGCTGCGCCAAATGTAACATACCGCTACTGTGGAAATTTGACCCAAACGACGATCAGCAGTTCTCCGTGGATCGCATAAATAACAAACGCGGGCATTGCAGAGGCAACGTAAGACTGACATGCCTAGAGTGCAATCGGGCACGCGGTGCTGCACTACTTTGAAGGGCAGCTAGCACTACTCTGAATCTTTGGGGACTATGAGTAACTCTTCCTTAACAAATCCGCGACTTGGGCCATTTAGGTAATACAACACAGGTTGCCCTTCCTTGGTGACGGACTTTGAAATCTCATACGTTTTCAGAGACCAGTTAGGATCCGTGGCTCTCTTACTGCCACCTTCGAGTTCCCCCGGCTGATAGAGGTATCTGACTACTATGTCGCGGGGAAGCTTTTTTTCTTTTAGTCCGACCGCCCTTGAACTCCTAACGTAGGACTTGTGTTCCACGTGTTTCTTCTTCATAGCGTCCTTGGGTTTCATTCCCGTAGCCCTGGCCGCCTCGTTGTTCAAAGCCACAATGACCTGGGGAAGCCGCTGTGTCCATTCCTTGTTTCTCTTAGAGGGATCTTCCAACTCTTTCCAATATTGGTATCCAAAGAGACGCTCAGCCAAAGTTTTATTAAATCTTTCGACGATGCTCTGGCCTCTGTGGTACTCTGCTTCGGCTCTCCTAATTTTGGTGTCGTGGTCTTTCAGGGTCTTGGTAACCACGCCCATAAACTCCGTCCCCGCATCCACTTGCAGCAGCTTAGGCCATTTCAAGACGCGCTTATAAATCCTACTAAGGGCTTCTGCGACTTCCCCAGAATCCTTGCTGGTTATGGGTTCGGCGTCCTTGTATCTACTTGCGATATCAACCACGGTCAAAGCGTATCTATAGGTCTTTCTTCTCACCGTGTCATGTGGTAAGAAAAGCAAATCCGCCTGATGGACTTCATTAGGGGTATTTACGGTAAAGCTGGGTCTGGGAATGTACTTAGGCACAGGAAGATAAACCTGCCAAATGGTTTGTTTCTTTAACCAATTCTTAGCCGTTTCGTCGGATACCCTGGCTGCGGTCGCGAGTTTCTTGATAGCCGCCACTCCTCTCCAATAACCTTCGGGGCCGTAGTAAATCCTTTTAAGTTTGTCCTCAGTTCGACCCATTATATGAATTCCAGAACAAGATTGATCTTACGTCCGTTAAAGTCCACCGTCTTTCCGTCCACTTTAATGGTGATGTTTATGCTTTCTACTAAATCACAAGGCAAGTCATAGTTTAAAGAAATGGGAGTGTATTCTACCAGGTCGAATGGATTACCTTTAGGTGGAAACTTAGACATAAGATGGGAGGGATTTCCGTTGCTGTAACTGCAGACCAAATCACAATAGACTTCATAAGAGGATGCGACTTTCCACTTTACGGTCACAGCCGTTGTGTCAACTGAAGCGTTAGTAAGGCCTAAAAGGCTTACCAAAGGGCCGGAGACCGTAGTAGCGCTTCCAGTATCTTTTTTAATTTTCATTTCATGGGGTAATCCTGTGGTTAGAGTATAACTGTGCTTAGCCAACTCTTTTGCTAACGTTATTGGAGTGTAATGCCCATTTGGGATTGCTGGAGTAGTATTACCGACCAAATTATACCAAGAATTGTACAAAGAGCAACTGACCAGCCGAACCGTATGGGCTCGAATGCTGGGATTCAAATACGTGGTAAAGTTATTCTTGTCGCTTTCCAAAAAGACGATCATTATATATTAGACGCTCATGCTTCGCGCCACTCAAACTAAATACGCCAAGGCGGCGCCTCCTGCCAGCCCTGCAACTCCTACAAAGACCAGCTCATTGTCTTTTTGTTTCTTTGACGGCTGGTAGTAATTCTTAAACGAAGGCTTTTGCATGTGAAACTCTGGGTGCGTCTGTGCATAAAGTTTAAAGGCGTAGTCTGTGTTTTCGAAGTTCTTATCCGCCTGCATTTTGTCTTGGTAGTTCTTATCCAACCAATCCCTGTAAGCTTGTCTTTTTTCATTCCAAGCTGCCACGTCCCTTTGATATTTCTCCAGCGCTAAGTCGTGTCTTTTCCTCTCGGCATCACTTTTGTTGCCTCTGACTAATCTATCCAAATATTGACCACCATAATTAGCTCCCGTGAATGCTAACGCTGCAATGACACCACCTACTAGTACGCTTGCCATTTATATCTTAGGCAAGTACTTTTCCTTCTGTAAGTAGTCCTTTAACATTACAGCCCCACCTACAGCGGCGGTCATCTTAGCGAAATTAGCGAAGCTCTTGCTCGGGTCTTCAGTAAAGTCTTCTTTGAGCACTTTCTTACCTACCCAACCAATACCCGCAACGATGGAAGTAATAATAGCTGCTTCTTCGACTGTTTTCATCAATGCTGACGACATTATATTACAAAGCGAGAAGGTTATTCCATTTCGGGTATCTTACTTCTCTTAGGAGGCTCCACATACCTTGGTTCCGCCCTTGGTTCCACTTTTGGTTTAGCAGCCCGCCACTGTAAGTAGAGGCTGCCTGCTGCTATAGCAATTCCTAATGCTCCGATAACGTAGCCTGGATTCCAAAAGGATTCCTCTTCTTTTTCCTCTTCCCTCTCTTCTTTTTGGCTTTGTTCTTTCTATTCATTTCCGCGAGCTTCTTTCCCGCAGCGACTCTGCCCGGAGATTTAGGCTTGGTGATCTTTTGAGGGGTTTCCTCCGCCTTTGTTTCGGTGTCACTCATCTTATATCTAAGGACTTGAAGGACTTGATGACAACTTGATAATGACTTGATAATGACTTGACGATGACTTGACGATGACTTGACTAAGTACTTGACGATGACTTGACTAAGTACTTGATGACGACTTGACTAAGTCCCGTGGATGACTTGAGCATCACTTGGTGTGACTTGACTAGGTACCTCAGCAAGTGCTGCCTTAAAGATCTCCTCGACTTGTTTATCTTTTTTGTAGTCCTTCCAAGACACCAATGCCTCCTTCAAGTCGACGTGTTGAGCCACGTGAAGTCCCAAAGATGCGACTGCCATTAACTTACCACACTTCAAAGACAACCACCCACAGGTTATCTTAAGTTCTTGGGATATGACATAGTCCTCGCTTATGTCCTTCCGCAGCGCCTCCACGTCGTCTATGGGCAGTGCAAGTCCCAGAAGTTTAGTGGCCAGCTTAATAGCAGAGTCTGCTACGGCATTCGTGGTCTTACTTGCAAGGGCGGCTTCGTATCTCTTATGGAACTTCTTAACCTCCTCTTCTGACAACTTATTAACTTGCTCATGCGTCAACTCCTTGCCTATCATTTCTTTACATTTTCCCGATGACACCAGGATGTTAAGTTGTTCTTTGAGGTTACTTTCATCTACGGGAACTTCATCCAAGAGCTGCTCAATATCCATATACATTAGGAATCATAGATTCCAACCGTGTAGGGAAACCTTAAAGAGAAGATCATTTTGGAATGTTGGTGTGTCTTTAAATGCCGCATGTATTCGTGTAACTGTTCCTTAGATATCTCACCACCGTAGTCAGAGAGGATGGTTTCCAAATCACTACGACTGGGAGTATAAAATACGACCAGAGAGCCTATGTTTTCCCTAAAGGGCTTAGAGACACTGGTAAGCTGCTGCGAGAGCAACCAAACACTGATATTGTCATGCCTACCACTGAAGGCGAGCTTCACCAACTCAGAAGTGCGTCTTTTTACGTCGTCCCCACAGGCGATGTCATCAAGAATTAAAAGGGTTTGAGTATCTTTAGGGAATTGCCGATGCCAAAACTTCAAATGGTTGGATAACTCATTAGGGTCTAAGATATCCACAAAGAAGTCGTCATCTTTCACGCCTACGCCTGTCCAGGTGCGGTTATTCACATAAGTAGGGCATAATAGCACTATGTAGTCGAAGCGGTATCTAAAGGGTCCGAGGAGTTGCTCCACTACGAACTGCGTTTTACCACAGCCGGTCGGTCCTACTATCAGAGCATTGCAGGGCATATGATTCGGCTCCATTATATAATGGACCCAGTTGACGCAGCAAGGAAGATATTTAGCAACTTAGAAGATAGGACCAATACCATCAGAACGCAAAGGGAAGAGATTGACCGCCTGAAGGATAAAGTGCAAGAATTGTATGATGAGATGTACAGTCTGAAGCGCGCGGAAAGGTTTGGTGCGCTGATAACGATGGCAACGTGGGCAAAAGAGTCCGTTGTGGATTTCATGCGATATCCACTGTAAAAGGGGTCTGATATTTATTGTTGATTTGTTAAATCCTGCAGACAGATCTTAAAGAGGGGTTTGATATTTATTGTTGATTTGTTAACAAACAACAATAAAAATAAGATAGAGATTTAGGACTCTTTGCGCAGGATCTTATATGAGGCTTAAATAACACTATGTTATAATGAGGTGTAAGAATTGTGAAAGGGAGTTCAGCAGCAAACAAAGATTACAATACCACGTTGAAAAACGTGTGTGCAGTAAGAAGGTAAACAACATTACCGTTTGCGAAGACTGTGATAAACAGTTCAGCAGTGCGCAGGCGCTGGAGTACCACCGTAGTAAAAGAGTTTGTTTAAAGGACATATGCGTGCGCTGCGACGAGGATGTTACCGACGCTTGGCACCAACATAGATGCCGTGGTAATTACGATCTGCTGGGCGTAGCATGTGAGGAGCACGGCGACGTTGCCGCACGATGTTGCCCAATCGACACCATAAAGGAGTTAACGCGCCGGAAGAAGGAAATTGACGAAACGTTTGCGGAGTTTGACCGCGTCGAAGGCGTAAGGTGGGAAAACAGAGGCCATTGGGAGGCAACTTGTGAGCGCTGCGGCTGTCAAAGGAGCAGTCAACATATTTGGCAGTGCCTTTACGAGGGTCAAGGCGGCTTTAAAGAGTACTTAGATCGCTTTGATGCTTGGCATGCCAGTAACGAGGTGGTTAAGAAAGCCCGTAGAAGTTAGGAAGGGACCTAAAATAGTAAGATAGGGTCTGCGCAAAGAGTCTCAGATCCTGATCTTATTTTTATTGTTGTTTGTTAAGTATCATCAACATTTAACAAATCAACAATAAATATCAGACCCCCTTTTAAAGAGGGTTTGCAAAGTATATGATATATGGACTGTATTACGTGCGAACTATCAGCCGACTGCATAATTTCTCCTAAGCCAAGAAAAAAATACACCTGCCTTCATTGCGGCAAGGTATTTCTCGAAGGATCCTTTGTGGGGCATTGGTGCCTGGCGGATCAGCGTACGATGGTAGACACACTTAAGAGTGAAGAGGACTCTCAGGCTCCCAAGTAACTATGTCAAATACCCATCTACCATCCTTCTTACCATGACTCATAACATGGGTAACATCCTGCCCTTCGATGGCGTACCTTATTCTATCGGGCGCCCAAAGGGTATATGTTCTTTTTTTATTCTTTAAGATTAAACGCAGACGATCCAAGTCTTCAAAGACCACGTAATTCTTTATCTCATAGATTTCCCCTATCTGCAAATCCCTCCAGTGTGTCTGGATGAACTTTAGCTCATTGAATTTATCCTTGTCCATATATTCTATGAAATATCTTTAAGTGCGTTCCCAGAGTCTGCGCATTCCTAAACTTCTTACAACAATATGCACAAGGTAGGCGAATTCCTCGTGCGTACTCCGCTATTGCGCGGCAGATGTCGTCGTAGTCGTTGCTGATTAACACCTTGTAACCATTCTGCTCATACCTTTTCAATAGCAGGCGTTGACTATCAGATAATGCCCCGTTGCCTTTTGGAGTCTTCAGCTCGACGCAGAAACCACGGTACCACACGTGTGCATTCAAGATAAGCAGATCAGGCTGTCCTCGTTGGTATCCTTTCTGCCAGCACTTTATGCGTTTATCTGAAGTATCTTGTATTTCACCCAAGCCAGGGGTCACGAGCATTTGCGGGTAATACTTGCGGATGTAGTCAACCACTTTTTTATGTAGGTCAAACTCATTCTCTATCTTAAACACCAATTTGTTTGGGCCGTCAAAACGCCTTTCTATTTCATACTTACCTGTTTTCCTTAGCGTGGGGAGTACGTCTCCTAGCACCCACTTCCTGAACTTCTTAGCCTCGGGCTTTTCAGATCCGAATATCAATTCGTAAAGACCTTCCTCCGTCAAATACACGGAATGTGGCTGTTCGTTAAGGGAGCCCGCCAGACGGGCCCCCTTTATAGACCCCAAAGTTACCTTGTTTTCCTCTGAAACATGCATCCTAATTGCGTTTCTCGTTTTTTCATATCCTAATGCAGCTGCCACCTCTTTTCCCTTAAAGTACAAAGTTTCGCCTTGCACTATGCATTGCAGTTCGGTATCGTCGTTTTCAAATACGCGGAGCATCGTATATCTAAGGAATATTTAACCTTAATATGCGACACTTTTAAGTTGGTTCATTTCCACGCTCAGTTGCGCGTCTGACACCACGAAGATGTAGCAGTTTATCTTAGTAGTATCGCTGGCGTCCTTGGTGCGTTTGATCTCCAATGTAATGCCATCCTGGGTGTTTACCAGCCGCAATCCCTGGCCATGCATGCTCTCATCATTAGTAGTGCGCATGTCAATCCACAGGGCATATTTATCCTTAAAGAACTCCTTTGGGGCAATTTGATCGCCAAACTTTTGCATTGCTTCCCGGTACATGTCTTCAGGTTTTATCCCCTGGGAGTAAACCTTGTTTGGTACTCCGTTTATGTTTACGCCGACATTGGTAATGTTGGGGTTAAAGAACGCCTCGGAGTCGCGCAATCCTGCGGTGTATGTTTTTGCGAACAGCAACATTAGCCCCGTTAAACTGCGTCGTGGTATATTAATACTTTGGTTGATGACCTCTTCAACGTTGTTCGTGAAGCTAAATGTCTTGTACATTACTACGTGGTCGTAAAGGAATGCTTTACCGGCACTGTATTCCATGCCCGCACTTCGTGCCAACTCCTCAGAGTACACGGTCTCGTACTGTAATTCTAAGTTGGTGATAGCATATTGATGCACACCCCCCGAACTTACGTCCTTTCCTTGCAGGATGTTGGTCGTATCTGCCAAGGTTACTTCGAACTGCAGTTCAGAAAGTTGCCTTGGGTAATACGCACCGTGGTTTGTTATTACTTCAAAGTCCAATGGAATGAGATATTTGGTGCCGTAGGCTGTCTTTATTTCGTCTTCTCCGGAGGCACCAGAGGCTGCGCTTCTTACCTTACGTATGGCTTCACTTGCTATTCCTTGTTCAATCCTTTGCGCACGGTCGAAGGCCGTTAACCACAAATCTTTGTATGTGGTGTAAAGATCGTACCTGTTCAAGTCTAACAGGGATTCACCAGCAAACTTGATTCTCATCTTAGAAACAAGGTTCCTGCCTACGTTATTAACAACATAACGAATGTCTGCGGTATCTGGTTGAACTGCTAGGTCAAACCTTAACGCCAGGGTGCCAGGAACCAATACTAAGTTATCCGTTAAACGGGGTACACCTACATACAGCGTCTCCCCTGGTTTGGCGCTAGAAGGAGTAAAGGTGACCCGGTGAAAGGTACGTTCTGCTTTCAGACCGCCAACCTGCTTAGGAAGGAGGTTAGGATTTAACTTTGAGCTTATCATATATAATGGAAGGAGAAGGAACGGATTTTGATCCGCTTACCGAAGAAGGTCAAGTAGATATCAACGACGAAGAATACGAGTCTTTACTTCCTAATGACAACGTAGACCAAGAAGGCCTATTTGACAAGCTAAGTCGTAAATATGGCCCCAGAAGGGCCCTCGCTGCTATGCGTTCTTTAAGAGACATATTCAAACGTAGGAACCCACACAAACCCGTTCCAGAATATTTGCAAATGGAAGACTTAGGACCGGTTCCCGAAGCCCCCAGCGCTGCATGGCTTAGCCAGATTCAGGAACAAATGAACGAATCCACAGGAGAAGAACCCAACGACTTTGATAGGATCAAGGAAGAATTCCCAAACTGGGACCCAGACAAAGTTCAAGTAATGTTCAACGATGATAACGAATGGGGTAAGGAAGTCATAATAGCAAGGTTAAATAGGTCTAATGCTAAGCCATACATTATCAAGGACATAAATGGCAAATACTACCCAGATAAGAATATTCCTCCAACCCTTAGGAAGGCATTAGGAGAACCCAACTTAACCGCGCAAGAAGCCGCAATAGATAAGGAAGTACAAACTGATTTCAATGAGCTCTTTGAGGCGGCAAGAAGGTTACCGGCCGCTGAAGGCGATCATGAAGAGTTAAGGGCGCAAATAAGTACTTTAGCCGATTCACTTCGAACTAAGACGGATGAAGTTGCTGCGTTGAACGCTAAGAAAGACGAATTGCAGGCTAAGATAAATAAAATACGGACCCTACCAGTACGTCTTGCTGAGCAATCCGTTAATGCACATAATTTAGCAGAGGCGCATGTAGAATTGGCTGAGGTTGAGAAACGAAAGAAGGCAGCTGAGAAAGACATACAACAAATCAAGGAGGAGCGTGCGGACCTCTTAAGGGCACGCGAGGATTTGGCGGCTCTCAGGGCGGCTTATGGTGACCTCGAACTGGATAATGAAGATCTTAAGAAAAGAATCGAGGAGACCAACGACGAATTCTTAGAACAACATAGGCTCGTTGCTAAAAACCAAGATGCCATCGAAGCAGACTACAGAGAGAGAATAAGCAAGTTATTAGACGATAAGACTACTGCCAAGAAGGAGATCGATGAGTTGGAAAGAGAACACTCAGAACAAAACGTAGAACTTGCTAAGCGCCAAAATGCCATCGAAGTACGCTACAAAGAGCGAATAAGTAAGTTATCAGAAGAAAAGAAGGACGTCACGTATAGATTAAGGGTTGCTTTGAGCAAAATAGACAGAGGTGATGAGGAGATAAAGAGCTTAAGGGATAACTTACAGAAACACATCGAAACCCAAAGGAGAATAATAGTGGAAATGGGTGAAAAAGACATGCAAATAGGACAATTTCAACAGGCAATAGAAGACCTGGAGGGGCAAATAGAGCGGCAGCAGGAGATAATCAACGACCAAACGCGACCAGAAATAGAAAGGGAAGCAGCTCAAAAGGAATTAGAGACCATTCAGGAAAGAGTTGCGGAATTACAGGCGCAAAAGGACAACCTTGAAAAAGAATTGGGGCTTACCACTAAAGAAAAAATAAAAAGAGCTTTGGTGAAATATGGCATTCCACTTGCATTTGCAGTCGCCATTTCCTCCGTAGTAGGTGTGATCCTTAGCTCCCTTAAAGCTACGGGCGCAGGTGTAAAGGCAGTAGGTAAAGGGCTGGCAGACTTGGGTAAAAAGATGGCAGCCTCTTTACCTGGGCTGCTCGGCAGTGTCCTCTCTTTGGTACTAAGGACCGGCGGAGAACTATTAAAGTTCGTGGGAAATAACATTTGGATCTTAGTCGTCGCTATCGGCGTGGTTCTTTTGAAGAAGATGAAGGTGTAGGCTTATCCTTATGTATTACTGGAGGCTTATCATTGTCGGGCATTCGCGGCATCCTCGACTGGGGATAAGTAAAGATAGTATTCGCACCACCTTGATAATTTGGTAGTAGGGGCAACACGCTCATAGTGCTAATAGTCTTATGATTCCAGGCGGCGTCTCTTCGTCCGGCTGAGCCATAAACAGCATTTATTGAAACATAGCCACGAAGCTTAGGGTTAATAGTGCCGTCGCTGGGGCGAAATTGAAGCTTCGCATATTGACAATTGGCGATCATATGAAAAGTCACCGCCGTTAGGTTCTCCGAACTATTTGTAGGAGGCTCGTATGAGAAATGAGCTGAATGCCTGTTATTTATCTTTTTCCTGTAGGGTAATAATGGGTGACCGTTTTCATCGACGATCCTAAACCCAACATTGCAGCTATTCTGACTACTAATGTTAATGGTGCATATGATCAATCCCAGACCTCCGACCTTTACCTGCATCCCGGAGTCAAACCAGCTATCGCTTTCGTAATGCTCTTCTCCTAAGTGATGAATGAAAGAATTTTCCTTTACATGCGGATTCATATACTTATTACAGTCAAAGTGCTAATCGTTGCGTGGTTATAGACTACATTTTTTTGATCCCCCATACTATTTATGTAAACGCTTCCGGTATCATCTACGCGTATTTGCAGCTTTACTTTCCCATGGCAATCGGCAACCATATGAAAAGTCCAAACGGTAAGATTCTCGACGCTGCTGTAGTTCGGCTCTACGGAGAAATGCGCAGGCTCCCTGTTGTTCGTTTTCGTGCGCATAGGCTGCAGTACACCGTTATCGTCCAGGAACCGAAAGCCAACATTGGCGTGCCACCGAGCACTAATGCAAATACTACAGAGGATTAACTTCTTTCCCGAGTAGTTCAAGTCCACGGACATCCCCGTGACATCAACCCAAGATGCTTGGGTATATTTTTTCTCACCTGTGTAAGTCGTGTAAACACAATCCATTCCGGATACGTAGGGGTTGTTCATCGCCATATATAAAGACTCAAACCAACACTCGCGGCTGCCAGTCCGGCTTTTAGTAAGTCATGGTCATATTCCTCAGGTATCGTAGGTAATACCTTCTTTGGTTTCTCTACGTGCTCTTTTTTTAATGGTACGTGCTCCTTCTTTGGCTTCTCCACGAAATGGGGGATGTTCCTAAGAGTGTCAGAGTTCACGTCATTCACCCCAAACTTCATGTCTTTGGTTGCTCGCCGCAGCTTGTTGTTATAACCCACAACGGAATTGGCGTTGATGACCAAATTACTTGGCATTAACCAACAACCGGGTGACAAGGCATAATCCAGTCTAACTTTTGATTGCTGCACCGCAAGTTGATACCTTTGAACTGACTTAGAGATCTCATTCTCAATAACAGCGCTTTCAAAGAGGACAAGGAATACTTGTTGTGTTTCCTGTGAAGCACCACTGGCATCTACGATGGGGCTGCGGGTGCTAACCTGGGCTCCTAAGACGCAGTAAACGAAGGCTTCGATGCTTCGATTAATCCTTGCTAGATTCTTTAGCCCAATACCCTTCGCTGCAAAGAATGGCGCCCATGGATACTTCTCCTTACTCTCTATGAAATAAATTAAGTTTCCTTTTGTTCCGCTGCCTCCTAAGTCTGAGAATTCGAAGGAGCTGGGATATCCCATGCCTGGACTTTCTATGCTGGCTCCGACATACGAAGCATAAGTGTAAGTCTCTCCTAGACCGTGGGCAGCACCTTCTTTGTTGCGAAAGTCAGGGTTGGTAAGCTTAAATTCATTTCTTAATCGCTCCCATGCAACTTTGTCATATTTATTATCCTTTGGGTTAAAGACAGTGTCACCCGGTAAAGGCGCGCCTAGCTCATACAATATTCTTCGAATAGTAAAAGCAACATGAAATCTCAGAAAAGGAATATGAAGCATATCCGCGGCTATACCACATCCTTTAGTAGCAGCCCAGACAGCAAAGTTTAACTGCTGCGGCCAATATCGCATGCTGGGGCCTGATAACCATTCTCTGGATTCTTTTCCCGACGTGTGCTTCATCCGGGTCTCCCTAAAGATGTCTCTGACCGTCACTGCAAAGGTCGTAGAATTCGTTACGGGTATTTTCAAAGAAGTAACCATCTTAGCAAAGTCGTTTGCACCATCTTTGTTATCGTAAAATGGATAATTCTCTGTCGTTGGTAATAGATTCTTGGGAAGTTAGGCTTAGGTTTCTGCTGCACAGGCGTTGGTTTTACCTCAACAGGCTTAGACTTAATGACGTCTGTATGCCTTGGTGCAACGCGGGGTAAATGTCCCATATGATTCCCAAATGCGTCGTGGGGATAACGCCTTGACCTGCGGTATGAGCTTCCCATATCATTCCCAAAAGCGTCGTACATTAGTATATATAATGGATGTTATACCATCAGCACCTCAGTTGTATCCAGAAATACCTAAGGACACGGGTCCTAACGAATTAAACGCCGAGAACTTCCGCTTGAATAAAGCGAATTTAATTCTGGCTTACTTGGAAGGACAGGCAAAACATTACGAAAACGTTAGAAAGAAATACGTCAGAGCCCGAAGTACGCTACATAAAATTGCGATAACTACAGGATCCATGTCCGTAGCATTAACAGGCACTGGCGTTGCTACTTCGCTTACAGGGCCGGGAATAGTCGTTGGAGTTCCCTTAGCCGGCGTTGGGCAGCCTGTGGTATCATTTCGGCTGTTGCTACGGGTATTATGAAACAGTTGTCAAGCAAAATATCCAAGCATGACACGACAATAGCTCTGTCAAGGGCTAAAGTAAATACGATTACTGACCTTGTCTCAAGGCTTTGCGTGACAGAAAGATAGACGACGTAGAATTCTCGCTTATCTTAGCCGAAGAGGAAAATACGAGAAATTGAAGATGGACATCAGAAATAAAAAAAACAGTCGTCAAAGATTAACCGAGGAAACACGCAAAAAGATCTACCAAGAAGCGAAAGAAGAGCTTCAAAGAAAACTCGCTTAGACATCAGTTTCGAAAAGAGCGTGACAGGATTCTATTTACATATCGAACGACAGTCTGGAAATTACGCGTAATATTTATGCTAATTTCTCATCTTATGGCATAAGATCCACTATCTTCTTGGAATCCATCCTAACAGGGGGTGGTTGGGGTCTATTTTGTAAAATATTTCGTAAATTACGTCAGGGTAATAAGGAATATCCTTATTCAAACGACAAAACATCCACTCGGCTCTGCTCATATCAGAAACTTCGGGAATAGAATTACCGGTAATTTCAGACAAAAGATAGGGAATAGCTTTGTAATATTTCCCTAGTTTTAGTTTTTTCAGCGTTTTCCGTAGACTTTGTGGCGTTGGTTCTTCTAAATGACCTATGATTCTTTCCATTACTTCGTCGTCTAAATATACCGGCCGTAAACCTTGAATGTGACTCATCCAGTCTCGGAAGTATTTTATTCTTTGTATGGAGTCTTCTTACGACCTCCGTTAGAATAATATTGTTCCCTGGTAGCACAAGGCACGGCATTACGAATATTCTTACCACACTCGTAACACTGTGCTGACGTG
>WHPX01000535.1:2500-208603 GCA_011057435.1 Actinia equina
GATACTGTGTTCATTCTTCTATGATATAGCCATAGCTGTACGTCTGGAGCACACGTCCAGCAAGTTTGAGTGACATCCGATTAGTATCCATGGGGATAGGGCTTGACAAAATTTAAGGGTTCTCGACATACATTTCTTATATAAGGCCAAGTACCAAGTGAACACCCTACCAGGGAATGTGGTCAACTCGATACTGTGTTCATACTTCTATCCTATAGGCATTGTTCACCTTCTGGAGCACACGTTCAGCAAGTTTGAGTGACATCCGATAAGTATCCATGGAGATAGGGCTTGTCAAAGTCACATACATTTCCTATATAAAGCCAAGTACCAAGTGAACACCCTACCAGGGAATGTGGTCAACTCAATACTGTGTTCATACGTCTATGCTATAGTGATAGCTCACCCTCTGGAGCACACGTCCAGCAAGTTTGAGTGACATCCAATCAGTATCCATGGAGATAGAGCTTCTCAAAGTTTAAGGGTTCTCGAACCCTAAACCCTAAAAGGGTTAGGGTGATGGTATGACTTTAGGGTCTTTTTTGCACTTTTTACAACCCTAACTGAGGTTGTTGAATTTCCCTAAACCCTAAAAGGGTTAGAGTGAGGGTGTCACTTTAGGGGTTTTTTTTGCACTTTTTACAACCCTAACTGAGATTGTTGAATTTCCATAAACACTAAAAGGGTTAGAGTGAGGGTACGACTTAAAGCCTGTAAACAACATCTCGTAGCAGTTTCTGCAGCAGTCGTCGAATAATAGATGAATTAGAGACGTTATTCAAAACTTGGGAATGTGGTAACGTGATACTTTTATCGAGTTATTCATGGTTCATCTCGTGGCCTTTACTCTGGACTCTACTACGTAGCAGTAGGATCGACAGTCGTTGAATAATAACTGAATTAGAGAGGTTGTTCCAAACTGGGGAAAGTGGTAACGTGAAACTTTTATTGCTTTATTCATAGCTCATAATACAGCTTGTGCTCTGGACACTTCTTTGTAGCAGTACGATCGACAGTCGTGTGAAACAGAAATGAATTAGAGACGTTATTCAAAAGTGGGGAAAGTGGTAAGGACATACTTTTATTGCTTTATTCAGGCTTAATCATGTAGCCTCTACTCTAAACGACATCTCAACGCAGTAGGATCGACAGTAGCTAAATAATACATGAACTAGAGACGTTATTCAAAACTGGGGAATGCGGTAAGGAGATGCTTTTCTTCATTTATTCATAGCTTATCATACAGCTTGTACTCTGGACACTACTACGTAGCAGTAGGATCGACAGTAGTTGAATAATAAATGAACTAGAGACGTTATTCAAAACATGGGAATGTGGTAACGTGATACTGATAGTTATCAATGTCATTCGACAACCATAAAATAGAATGGGGAGGGTGGAAGGCCTATACTCTGGAGGACTCCACCATTTCGTAGAGAATTTCCAGACGAAGCGAACGCACGGTCGTTGGATTCCGTGGAGTGAATGTGCGGTGTGTTATTTCAATTTCCGTCAAGGAAGGTATAGCGTCACACATATGTAAACGTAATAACAGTTTTGATGGATCACACTGGACTGCTTAGGGCCAAGTTTAGGAGGACCTGTGAGATACTAGATAGAAGTATCGGATTACCGCTTTCCCGAGCTATAGGTAACTGCTATATCTCTTGCAATATGGAAGACTCTGCACTCAAATGGCTCCGAGGTGTTGTCGAGAGTATACGCTTGATGATGGAGTATAGATATCTAAGTAGAATGATTGGATTACCGATTTCCCGTGTTTTGTATAACTGCTATATCTCAGCGAATATTCAACCCCTTTCAGTCAAAATGCTACGAGATGTTCTCCAGAGTATACGCTTGATGATGAAGTAGAAATAACTACATAGAAGTATGGGATTACCGCTTTGCCTAGTTTTAGAGAACTACCATAGATCAGTGAATATTCAAGACCCTGCATTCAAACTACTACGAAGTGTTGGGCAGAGTATGGACTCGATGATGAAGCATAAATAACTACATAGAATTATGGGATTACCGCTTTCTCCAGTTCTAGGGAACTGCTATATCTCAGCGAATGTTCAACCACTTTCAGTCAAACCAGTACGAGGTGTTGTGCAGAGTATACGCTTGATGATGAGCTATGGATAACTAAATACCGCTTTCCTCTGTTCTAGGCAAATGCTATAGATCAGCTAGCATTCAACCCCTTTCAGTCAAAAAGCTACGACGTGCTGTACAGAGTAAAGGCTTGATGATGAAGTAGGAGTACCTCAATAAAAGTACCGGATTACCGCGTTCCCTAGTTTTAGATAACGGCTCTATATCATGGAATATCCAACGCCCTGCACTGAAATCGCAGATAGAAGTTGTACAGAGCATAACCTTGAGGATGCGTTATGAATAACTCAATAAAATGATGTCTTTACCCCTTCCCCCCCTATTTAGAGAACTGCTATATCTCATCGAATATTCAAGACTCTGCACTCAAACCGCTGCGACGTGTTGTCCAGAGTAGGGGCTCGATATTGTGCTATAAGGAACGAAATAAAATGATGTCTTTACCGCTTTCTCCAGTTCTAGGGAACTGCTACATATCATCGAATATTCAACCACTTTCAGTCAAACTGCTACGAGGTGTTGTCCAGAGTATACGCTTGATGATGTGCTATAAGGAACTCAATAGAAGTATGGGATGACCGCCTTCCCCAGTTCGAGAGGACATCTATAGATCAGCCAATAATGAAGGGCTTCTAATGAAACGGGTACGAAGGGTTAGGGTTAGGGTAGGGTTTAGGGTAAGCTTTAGGATGATTTATAGATACCTAAACAATACTGCCGGCTTCCCCTGTTTTAGATTCACATTGCTCTTAGATCTCATAGATAGTACTCTACACACTGCATCATGACTGAATAGGAATGAAAGACTTTGTTGGGTATTGATGAAGTGCTATATCATTGGGCCTATTGCATTGCTATTGAATTTTATTTTATATCTTAATGTTTTATTATATTCTGTTATATATGTTTTTATTATTTATAGCATAAGCCTACCCAAACTCTCGCCCTAAACCTAACCCTTCTTGTAGGAATGAGATATATATCATTGGCATTCTTTCACATTGTATATTGTGTTATTGACATTGATATGGCATAAGCCTACCCAAACTCTCGCCCTAACCCTAACCCTTGCTGTATTATGGATGAGATAAATTTAATTCGAATACATACACATGGTATTTTGTGTTATTGACATAAGTGATATGGCATAAGCCTACCCAAACACTCACCCTAACCCTAACCCTTGTTGTGTGGATGAAAAAAAATCATTGACATTCATCATACACATTGTATTGTATTTATTATTGACATTGATCTCATGTCTTATAGATAGCACTCTACACACTGGATCATGCCTGAATAGCAATGAAAGACTTTGTTTGGTAATGATGTTTATATCATTTATGGCATAACCTTACCCAAACACTCACCCTAACCCTAACCTTTCTTGTAGGAATGAGATATATATCATTGGCATTCATCATACACATGGTATATTGTGTTATTGACATAACTGATATAGCATGAGCCTACCCAAACACTCACCCTAACCCTAACCCTTGCTGTATTATTGATGAAAAAAATCATTGACATTCACATGGTATTGTTTTTAATATTCACATTCATCTAACATTGCATGATGCAGATCCTCACCCTTATGTTAACTGATGAGATAATTACACATGGTATATTGTGTTATTGACATAACTGATATAGCATAAGCTTACCCAGACACTCACCCTAAACCTAACCCTTGTTGTGTGGATGAAAAAAATCATTGACATTCACATTCACATTCACATGGTATTGTATTGTATATTCACATTGATCTTATATAGCATGATGCAGATCCAAACCCTTATGTTAGCTGATGAGATAAATACACATGGTATATTGTGTTATTGACATTGAACTGATATAGCATAAGCTAACCCAAACACTCACCCTAAACCTAACCCTTGCTGTATTATTGATGACAAAAATCATTAGCTTTTATTCACATGGTATATTGTGTTATTGACATTGAACTGATATAGCATAAAGCCTAGAACCACTATTGTTGTATTTTATTTTAGATTCACATGGATCTCATATCTCATATAGATAGTACTGTACACCCTGGATCAAGATTGAATAGCAATGGAAGACATTGTCTATTATTATTATTATTATTATTATTATTAATATTATTAATATTATTGAGACCTCAAATAAGTTGGAGATGCCAACCCTAACCCCTCATCCCTGTTGTATGCATGGATAGTCCCCAATAAATATCATTCACATTCACATTCACTAGCATTGTATTGTATCTTACTGATTATATTGACATTGCTCTAATAGAGCATAAGCCTTAACCCAAATCCTCACCCTCATCTCACCGGCTTGTCGTAGGGATGAAATAAATATCATTAACATTGGATTGGATTAACATTCATCTTACATAGTACATAGACTGCTATAGAAAATAATAGATTGAAATCTATCACTCTATAGAGTGAATGATTACTGACTAGAGCTCAGCCAAGGCTTGGCCTACACGCATGCATCTATTCATTGAAGTACAATTTACAGCATGGCAGACCGGTTAGGGTGAGGGTGAAGGATGGGGTCAGGTTTTAGTTTTTAGGATGAAAACAATAATCACCTACGCAGTGAATAAGTCTGTGCTAGAATGATCTAAGGGAATGAATCAAAGTACTGTGTGGCAAAGTTCATTATTCACACACAATAAATACAATCACAAATTAGAAATCCCAAGATGAAATAAAATAAGGTTTGTTTTGATTACATATATATATATATATATACTTTGTATTAAATACTTCTAAAATAATTATTATTAGAAGGATCAAGTAATGTTAATACACTTTGATGTAAACATTGTAACATAGGTGTTTTGACCTCATGCAGTAAAGACTTATTATTATTATTTTCATTATTATTATTGTTATCTTTGCCTATTTGTTGTTGTTTGTGCTCGCCTAAAGCATTATCAATAGTAAATTGAAACAATAACAATAAAGACCACTGCCAATTAGAATTCACAAGATGACATCATATAAGGTTTGTTTATATATACATATATATATATACTTTGTATTTGATACCTCTAAAATAATTATTATTACAATGGTTTAGTTATGCTTACACTTTGATGTAAACATTGGAACCCAGGTGTTTTGACCTTAGGCAATAAAGACCTATTAGTATTCTTGTTATCATTATTGTTATTGTTATCATTATCATTATTGTTATTATTATTATTACTTTGCCTATTTGTTATTGTGTTGGTTTGTACTCGCCTAAATCAAGAATTCAAATGAATGGATACAGCAACCTTGTTTCAATGAGCGCCAAGCGCTTTCGAATCACTGCTGTTTAAAAACATCAACAACTGATAATAAAAGCCCGCTAGATGATTAATGTCATTCGATCGAAAGATAGAGAGATAGATATATAGGAAGTATCTAGAACTACTCACTATAAATAAACAACACTTTAAACATCGAACTCAAGTCGTGTAGACTTCAAAGTATATATTGAATTCATTGTTGTTCACAGTTCAACTCGTGCTTGCTTTTGATTATTATAATTATCTTTGCCTAGTTGTTGTTGTTATTGTTTGTACTCGCCTAAAGCAGGTTCCAAAGTCATTGAAACGACGACACCATCGAGCGAATCGCTGCTGTAAAGAGGTAGAAAGTAGATCCAGAACTTGGAATAAAATAGAACACTTCAAATAACAACCTTTTACTAGAGTTCAAAGTCTGTTGAATAGTGTTGTGCGAGCTACTTGAATGTGTAGCTGTTGACCGATCGAAGAAGCTTTATGTGTTATTGATCGAGCTGTTGTGGACGGCTTCAGCTCTGCTCGTAAGCCTTCACATCGATCTACTGTTTATCGAAGCACAATTCAGACCTTTCTTGCCGTAACTTGTTCGTGTAGTTTAGAATATAGAACACTTCAAATACCAAACTTGAGTCGTGTCTTTTGTTTACACTTCAAAGTCTTTTGAATAGTGTTGTTCAGCTTGCTGGCTGTTGACCGATCGAAGAAGCTTTATATCATTTCGATCGAGCTGTTGTGGACGGCTTCGACTCTGCTCGTAAGCCTTCACATCGATCGGCTGTTGATCGAAGTAGAATTCAGACCTTTCTTGGCGTGTTTTGTTCGTAGGTTTGAAGCGGTAGTTCAGCACTCTAAGTCCATCAATGAGCGCCCTTAAGAGAGCCCTCAGTACCGTGGAGAACATTGTAGAACAAGTACTGAAGTCCAGAACAGTCTTCCCATCGAAGAAAAGTCAGTTGATTTGAAGAATAAAGAGCTCGAAGTAGAGCTTTGTTATTGCTGGCTCGAACTACTGAGCGCTAAAAATAGTAGCCAGACACCGCTAATCGGTTTGGCGCGACAAACCCCTCTCACTGCCTCTTAGATAGAGAGAGAGACGTGAGAGTACGTGATCTTACACACGTCACTTGGCCTGACCTATTTGCATTGATGGCTTGACGCGCCTGCTCAACCGTTTGAATGCATTTGGGCACCAAACGAGGCCCTGCTGCCGTTCACAGCCTCCTTAACCACAGGGTACCCAACACTACTGGCCAACGGCATAGCCACCCTCCTGTATTACTAAGATATATACTAAGTCTTTGGGCACCCTCCATCTAGCTCGCCCCACGAAGGTCAGTTCTTCACTCGACCCTCAAACTCCCCCTGAGAGTGCCCAAAAACAGATCCAGCCACGAGGTTCGTCACTTCACTGGTAGCACCCACCGATCCTATCCTATCAAACACCTACAAAACACCCCATATTGATCTAAAAAACTACACCCAACCCCTGCCACCAGCAGTGCGCCCAACACATTTCTTCGTGAGGGCCGAATTTATACCGTCAACAGGCTTAATGATGCCCTAGAGTAACCTAATGGCTGATCTTCTTCCAACCCACGAGCTAACCGAACGAGCTAACCGAACGAACGAACGAGCTCGATCCAACCCTCTCATTATTATGCATACCCACACTTCCTCCAACCACTCCACACGCCATCTTTGTTCACTAAGTGCTGCTAAATAACCTTCAACCCCACTCTACAACCCAGGTAAGCTTACTTTATTGTTATTCAATGCTTACTAATACATTCACTTACGGCGCTATTCTCTACTCCTGCTAACCTTAACTTTTACACACTTTACACTGCTTTCCACTACTTCCAACTGCTCCATTACAATATTACATTCTCACATTCTACTCTATCAATAAACTTCATCATTATTACTAGTAGTACCGTATCAAATAACTATAGTGTATCCAAACAATAGCTCGATAGCAAATTATTCTACTCAAAACATATCTCTTTTATTCATCTATTCCTATCAAGAGCTTCTGTATATCCAAACAATAGCTTAATCTGCTTAAATGTCTTTACACAAAGGGTTCAACTCAATACATGTATATTTTATTTATCTATTCCTATCAAGAGCTTCTGTATATCCAAACAATAGCTTAATCTGCTTAAATGTCTTTACACAAAGGGTTCAACTCAATACATGTATATTTTATTTTTCTAGTCCTATCAAGAGCTTCTGTATATCCAAACAATAGCTTCTGCTAAAATGTCTTTACACAAAGGGTTCAACTCAATACATGTATATTTTATTTTTCTAGTCCTATCAAGAGCTTCTGTATATCCAAACAATAGCTTAATCTGCTTAAATGTCTTTACACAAAGGGTTCAACTCAATACATGTATATTTTATTTTTCTAGTCCTATCAAGAGCTTCTGTATATCCAAACAATAGCTTCTGCTAAAATGTCTTTACACAAAGGGTTCAACTCAATACATGTATATTTTATTTTTCTAGTCCTATCAATCTCATTGTTCATATATATATATATAGGCTTTGTAGTTTTTATCTTATTGAAACCTTTCTCTATGCAAAACTTCATTATAAAACAATGCAACATTGTTGACCATTAACTGTAGGGTTGCTACAATTGCACCTAAGCCTTCATATTTATTATTCATGTGTTTATTAAAACTAGTCTCATGCATACTCACAACAATATCATACTCATATCATAGTAATAATGATATACTCATTATCATTTTAGATAACAGCAGGAGTAATTACATTTTTATGATTCCCAGTGTCTTTAATTTTTGCCATTCCTGTATGTAGTTTGCTACACTTTTTTGGAACCTTTTTTCCCTGTCGTTGAATTTCTGTTGCCATATAAAACTGCATCCTCTTTTTTCATATATTCATTTAGCTTTACAACTCCAGCTCGGTCACCTACATGACTTTACCTTATCGAATATCATCTTGTATAGCGAGAAAATAATTCATTAACAATAATTCCAAGCATTCTTATGAGCATAATCAAAAGTAAAAAAAGAAAGAATTTCAGTGGGTGGTTTTTCATAGCCACCACTTTTCACCACTAGTAGGATATTTCTTATAGCCTAGTAGTACCTCATTCAATCACAACTCAGCATTTATGATAGATACACTACTACAGTTGGATTTCATTCATAAATATACATTACTTACCGGTACATGAAAATGTTGAATAACAAAACTAGTCTATAGTCTAATCAGGTCTACTCAACTGACTAATTGGCACAAAGTTATGCAATTTTTTCTTGAATATATGCTATTAGAGTTTTTTTTGGCATCTCCATGTTTGACATATTAGTTACATTTCAATAAAATAATTAGTCCTCACTAAGTGCTAATTAGTAAACCTAATTCCAATTTTGTTTTGTGTGTCTGTGTTTTTTTCCAATATATTATTATTAACACAATGCCGTGACCATTTACAATTTTCAGTTTACCATATACGAAAAGCTGTATACAAAAATTTTCCCTTATATTTCTTATTCCTTATACAAGGTCTTTTGTTGTCTATTTTGTTTCTTGTTTTGTATTTTTCACTGACCTCCTCCTCTTACATTTTTTAATGGGTTTAAAAAATAATTAATATTTAAAATATTTTTTTGCTATTGCTGGTTTTTTTTCTTCACATATTGTTTGGTATGGGCATCCTTCATTGATTACTGTATAGGTATAGAAAGCACAATGCAGGGTTTTTTTCTAGCTAAAAGCCTTTGGGTAACCTAGCTTTCTCCTAAAGCCAGACCGACAGAATTTATAAGTATTCTGTATCAGATATACAGAATGCGTATTACTATCCTGCTGATCTGAGAAATGTTTTTAGCTAATCATAATTGGGAAAATTTGCAAGACTCAGGTGTCACTTTTTCTCTTGAAACTGGATTTCCATCCCACCATATAAATAAATTACATTGCTAATAAGTGATTGATAACAATTACACAATGCTGATTGAGTTTCATTTTTTTTTTTTTTTTTTGCAATGGTGGGCATTTTATTATTATTATGTTTTAATTTTCTAATGTTCAATTTTTTGCCAGCTTCATGACACCTCAGTTTTGCATGTTATACTATTTCAGATCAGCTGGTTAGCAGTATGGGGTTCAGAGTGTTCTCAGGTGACCCAATTTGTGTCATTTCATTGCCTCTAACCAATAACACATTATTCATAGATATAATGAGATTGTATTATTCTCTCTTTTCAAAAATATCAGCCCAATATTCTAATACTCTTAGCTTACTATATTGTCTTCTACTAGAATGTTACTGCAAACTTTAGTGAAAGGCTGAAAAAAACATATTACGCGGGAAGTTTTGTCAATGAACTAATATTTAGCTGATATTATCTGTTTACTAAATTGGATAAACTGCAGAGTTCGATCAATGAATAAACCCTTCATGAATTATTATGATGGAAGATATAATAATAGTAATAATAATAATTATTATTATTACTTTTAATTTCTCAGCCTTGGACGTTTGAGTCCAGTCTATTCGTTTATGGCTCAAAAATTGATTTTTTAATTTGTACAGTATGCCCAGCTATTCTTTGCTTTATACTTTTTCCACTTAAGGTGGCTGCCTACTTTTTAACCTTTCGATTAGAGCCCACGAAGCGAAAACCGCTGAATAATCTACAACATTTTATTCAAAAGCCATATGCGTTTTGAGCTTCATCAGGGCTAAACCCTCAAATTTTGCACATGTCTCTATTTTTTAATAGCCCATAAACCTCCTTAAGCCCGGTTTAGACGGTACGATTTCCCCCTACATTTATCATATGCAACACGCTCGCGCCATCCTACGATGCGACGCGAGCGTGTTGTATACGATAGTTGTAGTCAAAAATCGTACCTTTAAAAATCTAGGTTATATCAACATTTTAGAAAAAGTTGATATCAGTAAAGCTACGTTCATAATGTATACCGCGGGGGGGGGGGGGGGGGGGGGAGGAGAGGGAATTTCAAAAATACTCCACAATTTCAAGAACCCCCCTACCCCACACACACTTAATGTCAAAAAAATTCCCTACCTCCTTGAGCATAAAAACTATTGTACCCCCCACCCCCCGCCCCACCTTCCCACCCCCCAACCCCCCACCTTCCCATCCTATATACCTTAATACAAACACCTCTTTGTCTCGATACCTAAACAAAATCTTATGCAAGCCATTGCAATGGCTGGTAACGAGAGCTTGCTATATTATCCAGTTCATTATATTTCTTGTTGAAGATATAGAAATAATGATAAGTTATAGTGCTTGGGAACGAGATTATTCCTGGCGAAAGCCCTTGGAATTAAATTTGAAAATAGTAATTTAACCCACGAACTTCGGAATTATACTACCGTCTCTCTACCACCTGAGCTACAGGTCGAACTGAGAGCAGGCAAGGATGAAATAGATGTTAGCTCCCGGTATTTATCATGAAAAGATGAGAATATGTGGATCGCGTAGCCCTTATGAAATACATGAAGATATAGGAATATAGTTAAGTTATAGTGCTTGGGAACTAGGTTATTCCGGGCGAAAGCCTTTGGAATTAATTCGGAAAAATTAATTTCCGACCTCGTTGGGAATGGAACGCAAGACCTTCGGAATTGTTCAACCGATGCTCTATCAGCTGCGCTAGAGGTCAGACTGAGAGCAGGCCGGTGTGAAATAGATGTTAGGTCGCGGTAATTACGTGTTATGGGTGACCGCTTTCGGTTAGAGCTATGGGATCGTTATTCACTACTCTCTTCTATCTTCTCTCTTAGTGAGTTAAACTAATTACATGAGCTCTATTTATAATAACTTCGTGACAGCTGTCAGTCTACAGTCAATGTGATATTATCGCTGAGTCTTGATTACCTAAAGGAAATAGTAAATTCCTAAGTGTGATATCTTAGCAAAGAGTAAGACGAGTGAAAATCTTAGAATTAAACATTGCTTAATTTAAAGTTAATATTTGAATATATGGTAAATATATAGAAAAGACTGTGAGGAATATTTATATCATAAGATTTAAACGAATAGTGCTAAAATAACTAAGCAAAGGGGTAAAAAGTGTTTAGGGTGTAACCAGAAGTATACGTGCTAATGGGAGGAAGTAAGAGGTTTACTTGCAAATTCAAAGCATACCATTATCTAAACTTGTGCGTGATGATAGCCTTACTGAAATCTTATATGGATATTTTTAGTAGCTAATTGATCATTCTTTTTCTTGTTTTCATATGATAAGAAATAGTAATTAGAAAACTGATGTCTATCTTAGTCTGTAATAACATTAATATTCTCTCTCATAACATACGATGCAAAGATGAGAATATGTGGACCGCGTAGCGTTTATGAATTACATGAAGATATATATGTTATTTACCGTCCTATAGTCGGTCCGGATAGGGAAAAACTGTGCCCAAGGTCTTGAATATACGGACCGAGGCCGTTAGGCCGAGGTCCGCGTTTAAGACCTCGGGCACAGTTTTTCCCTATCCGGACCGACTATAGGACGGTAAGTAACTTATTAATTTTTTTCCCGTATTTTTTTTACTTGTTTTGGTAATCGTTTTGTGTTGTCTTTTAGCGGCAAAGGATACCGGACCGCGCGCGCGGGCAGATACTTACAAAATACCGCCCGCTCAAACAGCCAATCAGAACGCACGATTTTTTAGGATACCGGACCGGAAAAAAATAAATAGAAATATAGATGAGTTATAGTGCTTGGGAACATTGTTATTTTGGGCGAAAGCCCTTGGCATTGAATTTGCAAAAATTAATGTCCGATCTTGCTGGGAATCGAACCCACGACCTTCGGAATTGTTATAACCGATGCTCTACCAGCTGAGCTAGAGATCAGACTGAGAGCAGGCAGGGGTGAAATAAATGTTAGGTCTCGGTTATTATGATGCAAATATGAGAATATGTGGACCGCGTAGCACTTATGAAATATATGAACATATAAAAAAATAGATAAGTTATAGTGCTTCGGATCGAGGTTATTCTGGTTAAAGCCCTTGGAATTAATTCGGAAAAATTAATTTCCGACCTCGTTGGGAATGGAAACCACGACCTTCGAAATTGTACTACCGATGCTCTACCAGCTGAGCTAGAGGTCAGACTGAGAGAAGGCCGGTGTGAAATAGATGTTTGGTCGCGGTAATTACGATGCAAAGACGAGAATATTTGGACCGTGTAGCGCTTATGAAATACATGAAGATATAGAAATATAGATGAATTATAGTTCTTGGGAAAGAGGTTATTTTGGACTAAACCCAGCTGGGAATCAAATCCACGACCTTCGGAATTGTACTACTGATGCTCAACCAGCTGAGCTAGAGGTCAGACTGAGAGCAGGAGAGCATCACCCTACCAAAAATAATTCAACATCCCCCCTGGAACACCTTTTATAATCACTCAACCCCCCCCCCCTCCCCCCCCACAATTTTTTATCCTTTGTCGCTCCCTCGGTATACATAAATAACGCAGCCTAACACATGAAAAAAAAAGATTTTGGTATGGAATTTTTGTTGCACTTGATGAAGTTTTTTAAGTGCACCGAAACTACAAAATTTCGCAAATCAATGTATCTCTTATAGTTTGTTTATTTTTTTCCGGTCCGGTATCCTAAAAAATCGTGCGTTCTGATTGGCTGTTTGAGCGGGCGGTATTTTGTAAGTATCTGCCCGCGCGCGCGGTCCGGTATCCTTTGCCGCTAAACGACAACACAAAACGATTACCAAAACAAGTAAAAAAAATACGGGAAAAAAATTAATAAGTTACATACCGTCCTATAGTCGGTCCGGATAGGGAAAAACTGTGCCCGAGGCCTAACGGCCTCGGTCCGTATATTCAAGACCTCGGGCACAGTTTTTCCCTATCCGGACGTCCTGGCCGGTAAATAACATATATATATTTGTCGAAAATATCTATGTATATCTATGTATTATTGCAGAATGATCATCTTCCGGTTGCGCTCGTTTTGTCCCAAAAGGTCGCGCGTAGGCCTCCTTTAAATGCTGATTACCCAATTTTTCTTTCCAAATTTGGAATCAGCATTAAATTTCAATTCGGAAAATCTAATTTAAAAAAAATTTTAGATCGTTTTCCAAAAGTAGGCAGTCATCTTAAAAAGAACAAGAAAAACAAACTGACACAGTGTAATATTAAATGCGTACAAGGATACCTTCTGTAAGAAAGGCAGATTTCGAGGAAATGTTAAAAAATCAAATGCCTTAATTTTGCAAGCAAAGAAGCTTTTACAAAAAGAAACCATACTGAAGTCCCAGAGTTTGGGATAGCTGTGGTTAAGCAGAGCTATTTCCGGTTATTTGTACTGATTGATTGGCCTTCTGATTGGATAAAACGAGGTGGAAACTTGAAGAACCGGTTTTTTGGTTCGAGCGCCACGTTTAAAACTCCAAGAGCTCAAAAATCTTTCTCTTCTCTTGTGCCGTTTGTCCTTCGACGTTCGTGTTGGGAGTGTTTGATGTCTTTTCTGTTCTAAAAGAAGCAAAAATTCAGTACAAAGCATTACCTTGCACTGGCTGGACACAGCACTTCTTCCTTGCCATAGAATTTTGGAAAACATGTTGTTCAACACTCCGTTCTCTTCACTTTAAAGCCCAAGACAGTACTCGTGCAAGAAGACGCACACAAAACAACACTGTTAGGAGACCAGAAAGCAAAAGGTACTCTCATTTAAGACTATTATTTTATTGTTACTATATAATAGTTTTTTTTTCTCTGTACAGTTGGGGCTTTGCGTAATTTTATTCCAGAGGAGTTCGGACTAAAATAAGGCTTTCAATTTAAACTTAGAACGCAGTTGAAATAGCACCTTTTCATTTAGGGGAAAACGACAAAACTCCTGGAATACTCGTTGAATTTAGTACAAAATGTTACTAAATGTTACTAAATGTTACTGAATGTTATTTCTAACTTTCCTTGTAAAATAATTAAGGATTAAGATTGATAGAGTTTCTGGTTCCTTGTTTAGTGTTTGTTTGCGTGTCATGCTCGTTTTTTTTTATCTAACCTTGTGGCCCCGGCTGAATTAGCTGCAATGTTTAAAACCACGTTCTAATACAAAAAAACTTTGTCCTTGAATATCGAATTTTTGAGCTTGAAAAGTGCCTTGAAAGTCCTTGAATTTTGTAAGGAGAAAGTAGCACGAACCATGGTAACAGTAACTACTAATGTGTTAAAAGCTATCAAACTCGTCTCTTTTTAAACTTCACTAGTTTTTTTGTAGTAATAATTTGTTTCAGTTCGATATTCTTAAACAAATATTACTAAACTTTTATGCAAAGTTGAGAGCGCGTGCAGTTACGCACGTTTACTATTCATATTAATGTTACTGAGCACTAAAGCCCCGTTAACACTAGCGATTTTTGCGTCGATTTTTTTTCCATTTTGTCCATTATAAATAATTGTGAAGAATCTACTTGTAAATTTTTTTCAGGATCCCAAGATTTTCCTAGACGAATTTCTCTTTTGAAGGATGAGACAAAAAAATTGATATTTCCGAAAATTGCAGCTAAAATCGCCAATGTAAACGGGGCTTAACAAAAAAAAAACGATCACGATAAATAAAAATGCCTTAGAAAACTTTCGACACAATTTCGACTTTAAAAAAACTATTAACGTTTTAAAGCTTGTTTTTAACTTTAAACCCAGCCAAAATTAACAAAGATAATTTTTGTAGCTCATACAGTTTAGAGTTAATTTGTTCACAATTGGTTTAATTATGCGTTTTTGAGAAAAAGGCTGGACATGTTTTGTACCTTCACATACAACTTACTGTGAGCCAAAAAATTATAATATGACTATAATACAACAGCAAGAAAACCCGGAAAGCCAAAGGCTATAAACCAAAGATCACAATGATCATGGAAAAAATAAGGACAGACGTTGCTGTGACAACATCAGAACCCTTAATATGCCATCAAAAATGTTCATTTACAAATCATAACTCACAAGAACCTTAATGATATTTTTTTAAACCGGAATATTTAAACTTTGTATCATAATCTTCAACATTTCTTTAATCTTTGTTACAAATAGTTCCCTCTTTAATTTTTTTTTTTTTAATTTTTCCTTAAGTTTTTGAAAACATAAACAGGTAGGGCACAAATGAGCTTAAAAATTGGCACGTATTGGATAGTTTCTAAATTACAAGTCAGATATTCATCAAACTTGGCAAGAACACCAGAGTTGACCAGATGGATTAAAACAAATACTTTTTAGCGTTACAATTAAGACATCATAATGACGCCATATCATCGTTTTCCAATGGTCTTCATATAATTTGAACCTGATTCGTGCTTCGTGAAATATGTGTTTTTAAATGCCTCTTGATAAGCAACACTGTTTTGAAAACCTTATCTCAATTAGTCAAGGCAGTCAAAAAGTATAGAAATTTGAAATGTAATAGTTTTTCTGCCAAAAAATTGCGGGGGTTGGGGGGGGGGGGGGGGGATTTCAAAAGCATTGATAAAAAATATCGCTTCATTCACGTCGCACTAAAATTTCTACATAAACTACGGCAGTAATGTACTAAAATATTACCTTTTTGGATTTTTGAAGCCAAAGTGCTATAATTAAGGCAGGAAATAATGCTTACGTCATTATGGCCTCGCATGCATTTTATAATGTTTATATAAGTTAGCCCAATAATATTTTTCCAGATGTTTCTAGCAGCAACAATGCTTTAGTGCTGAGTACCAATTATGCTTGGAGAAGTCACCATTCTACAACATTTAAGAGTATTTTAAAATTCAAGATGACATCAAATTGGGTGACATCACAATATCCTTTATAATCTTTAATAACTTTTGATAAAAAAATCTTAGCGGAATTGTTGTTCTTTGGCTATAGGCCGAGTGAAGTTATGAATGTGGTAGATAAATGCCAAAAAAGCTGCAATTAACTGGCCGGTACTAGACGATTTTGTAACCGTCAAAAGTTATTAGTTTTACATATACAAAACTTCACTTTAAATTCTACTAACATGACTTCAGCGAATATTCTGAAAATAAACTCTTGATTAATAATAGCTATGCGACCCAACAAAAGAAGTATTTAGATTGTGAAAAGTGTTTTTAATTTTGAAAATCTGGCTCATTTAATTAACTTTTCTTTAGCTTGACTGTATCCATTTTGGGGGAGAATTTCCACTCATTACCACTTAAAGACCTTTTGACCAGCCCTTGTTTGGCAACTAGGATTGCATGGATCATTAGCATTTCTATCGGTCAATCTGATAAAACTAAGTAAAAGCAAAGTAACTTATATCATATAATAGAATGGAATATCTGCGCAGGTGTTGAATCTGTATCCTTCTAGATCTAGACTTACAAACCAATGGAGTTGCTGCATTCAGCATCGTTTATGTCTGTGGAAGATAGATAGGTTATGATTTGATTAATTGAAATGATTCAAGCCTCATACACTAAAATAGCTGTAGGTCCAAAAAGTGATCAAATAGTATGGTCGTTTGTACTTTTTGGTATGGTTTTGGGTGTTCCCGCTCAATTATTGACCTATGGTGATGTGGAATGATTATAAGCAACACAATATGCATTTTTCTCATGACAACGCAGGTTGCACTACATTTTTTCCTATAGCAAAATTATGAGGCAACTGATAACTAATAATTCCTCCTCTCAGTTAAACTACAATTTCACATGAGACAACTTTAAAGATCAAGGAATTATAGCTCTACACATTTATTGGTTAACATTCTCGCTTAACCAACAGGTCAGAACGTCAACCTCGGGATAAAACAATGTAGTTCTATTCAACTCCCTTCATATTTCTGAAGATGGTAAACGTAATTTGCCAAAACATTTCAAGTGAAAGCCTCAGTTTACAATTCGTCTCTTGTCATTCTCAAATAATTTCAGTTTATCAAATGAATGAATTTTTGTACATATTTTAAATTGTGGCTAAACCAAAACTTGCAGCTTTGCACAACAAAAACTAGGCCTTCAAATCATCCAGTCTTAGATCCACTTAAACTTACTAGGGTTTTGTCTGAGCCCTAGTAAACTAAAACCCTACCAGCAATAGGATGAATATTTAGGATAAGATAAATAAGACTTACAGTACCTTAATTTGCAGCTGGGTAAATGACCAAAAGAAGCATGTGACATATTACATGTGACAGAGATGAATTTTTTTCGGGTTTAAATCCAGATTTACAAATCAAGGTCATTAGCGATTATTATTACTATTAATATTATTATTATATTATCTTATATCTATTATCTTTATTTACAATTTGCTTCAATTTTGCTTACAAAATATTTAGTTACATACAACATATATCGCATACAACACGCCCATTCATACTGCAGTATCTATTACGATGAATATACCTATAAGAATTTAGTTCAAATAATAGTTCATTTTCTATATGTCCCATATATTTTTTGCATTCTTAAATGTTCTATATCATGTTGCATAAACAAATGTTCATGTTATGATCTTAAATGTCATTGCTATATTATTATTATAACTATTATATATTATTACTAATATTATTATTATTAGACTGGCTCATTTACCTAGCATTAAGTTTCCTTAATTCAGTGATGTACAAGTTTGTTTACCAGGCTGTTGCCATGCTATTAATTACTTGTTGTCTTCTGTGATATATTTTTACAGTTGCATGTAGGATTGATTCCATCCTATACTCTACTAATGTTCCTCATCTAATGTTCTTTCGCATGGACAAATCAAACTGGCTATCGAATGGGACAGGGAACTATAAATTTAATACCGCATGTGGCAAGTGGAAAGTTCAACAAAGCAATACCTAAATGTAAAGGTAAGAAACTATCATTAATTTACAAATCAAAAGAAATCCTATGTTTAAGTAATTATTACTTGTTTTCCATTGTCAAGACATTGACAAGTGCTGATCGAGTTGTCTGCATATTCCTCTACAAATCTAAACAATCATAATATGACAAAATACCACAAGTGTTAATTCTTAATTAACAATGATCTAGTTCCTTGTGTGTAAATTGATGATTCTTTTTGTTACCTTGGAAGACACTTTGATTTTGAAATGACCAATCAAAAACATTAATCTGAACTGATAACTACTTTTGGAGAATTGATGTCTGAAATAATTGACCAACAGCCTTTTACATCCAATTTAAAGAATAAACTTCTACTCTACAACCGATATGTTCTTTCACAAATTTCATGGCACTTCACTGTTGCTGATCAATCCAAGATTGTTTCCCTGGTATTATCATATGTTCGTACTGATGGCTAGATATCCCTATATGCGGAACTCTAAATAACATTTTTCTCTCTTGTAATAAATAAGGTCAAAACATCTTCCCCCCTTCAACCCTAAACCCTAACCCTAACCCTGGATTTGGCGTTACAAGTTACAGAGTTACAGAGTTACAGAGTTAAAGACCAAATGCTCTGTCAAATTTCTGTCAACATGTCGTGATATTGATGTGACGCCCATTGTGTTACAGATTAGTTGCCTTCATTTATTGTATTTTTATTGTATTTTATCAAAGGGAGAACGCGTATAAATAAATACACACACTCACCAAATCTATAACAGATATTTATTTTAAAATCGGCTTTCAATGGTTATTGCGTGAAATTATCAAGCTAACCTCTACCTGTTCACTGAGTTAAGTATCGTCAATGACCTTTGTTATAGCCTTGTCAATGCGGGATTGTATGATTGCCCTGAAAGCATCCTGTGTACACGTGATGCAGAGAGTCTCATATTTGTTACGTGGCCAGGTCGGTCAATTGCTTGGTCGTTATTTCAGACTCGGACAATTCCATCTACTACAGGTATGTATGTATTTTAAAGTATGTTTCATCAATTTAGTTATTGCAGTGACTGAGGCTTAAATATAACCATGCTATTTTATATATATATTTTTTTAATAGTAAAATTAATGTTAAAGATGACGACGATGTCATCTGCCTGGACGACAAACCACCACCACGTGTAAAGTAAGGAATATTGCACTACATAATAATGAAACAAGCAAAAAAAGCCATGAAATGCTTGCATCGCTGTGCATAGAGAAGGGTTTGAACAAAGTTTGCTCATAATTTGGCTTGAGGATTGGATATTTTCAGTGCCGGATGAATTGATTGATACTTGACTAGTTGTTACCATTAAGTCATGACCATAGTAATTCCCCAAAGATCGCCCAATATGATGAGTAAACGCCTTTTAAAACTTTCAGGCTTCAAAGAAACTTACTAAACATAAGATTCAAAAATTTTTCTTTATACCATTGATTATTCTGTTTTAATCTTATAGTAAAAATGACGTTTGAGGATGACGATGTCATCTGCCTGGACGACGAACCACCACGTGCAAAGTAAGAAACATTTCAAGGCTGTGGTATCTACTTAACTGTTTAATGTATGATTTAAATAATTTGTTATTGAAGGAATTCGAAAGAATACTGTGTTCCTGATTCTCTTTCAATCGCATCCAGTTTATCGCTTGGCGACAGTTCAAATTAATGGAACCGATTAAGTAAAGCTATGCTAGCCCAAACGTGACAAAACTTCAAGTTGCACTATTTCGTGATCAAGCTGTACATTTATACATCAAGTTATGCATTTTATACATCAAGTCGTGCATTTTATACATCAAGTCGTGCATTTTATACATCAAGTCGTGCATTTTATACATCAAGTCGTTTGTGATGACATTAACACGTTTGTATTTTATGTCGAGTCATTTGTTTTATTTTGTATTTGATATCAAGTGCGATGTTTGAAATCAACAAGGCAAGAATCGTTTAGGGCTTTGCCACTCGCCGTTGACTAGAGAATGCAGGATGCAGTCGGGAGAAGATTGCTAGGTTCCATTCCCGATTGCTGGCTGATCGAAAGCAATCTTCTCCCGACTGCATCCTGCATTCTCTCCGCGTCAATGCGAGTGGCAAAGCCCTAAACGATTCTTGCCTTGTTGATTTCAAACATCGCACTTGATATCAAATACAAAATAAAACAAATGACTCGACATAAAATACAAACGTGTTAATGTCATCACAAACGACTTGATGTATAAAATGCACGACTTGATGTATAAAATGCACGACTTGATGTATAAAACGCACGACTTGATGTATAAATGTACAGCTTGATCACGAAATAGTGCAACTTGAAGTTCTGTCACGTTTGGGCTAGCATATAAAGCTCTGTTACATATCATGAAATTTGACAGTTTTGATGTTTGACAACATTTTCCAAAAATGTTATGCAATGACTACTTATTCAAAGCAAAGGCAGCCCAATCTATCCTTTTGTGGTGTTAAAATATATACATAAACAGTTTTTAACTGTAAAATTTTGTATATCACGAAATTATAATTTAATAGAAATTTTGAGCCCATGCGTGAATCCAAAAGAAAACACTACGATTCATTTTTTATATTTTAAAAAAAAATTTATTGTCTTAGGGACGACGAGAAGCCTGTGACAGTTCTTTTAAATGCTGTCAGTGCGGAAAACAGTCCGACCAAAAGTCTACCCAGAAAAAAAGGATGGTGAGTTGGGAGTTGTTTCATTTGTTGCTTTGATTTCTCTCTCTTTCTTTCATTGATTCTTTGTCCTTTTCTCTTTTCCTTTTTCTCTCGTTCTTTCTTTCTTAGCTTTCTTTTTCCTATTCTGACTTGATTGACAGCTTGATTGATTAATATTTAAAATTCCTTTTTGTTTAGCTTTTCTAAAAGTTTACACGTAACAAGTGGTTCAAAACGCCAAATCTTTGAGACAAAAGTTGATAGTTCGGACAAAAAAGACATAAAGTGAGTGCAGTATTCATTTCAGTTTCTTTTAAAACGAGTCTTCGCTCTAATCACCATCATCATCAATATTGTTGTTGTTATTCATTGTTGGTGTCGCTGTGTTGTGATCATTGCTAAAAGTAATGCTGTTGAATTCGTCAGTCTTTCAGAAAGCGACGACGAGTTAACTGAAAGTGAAGCCTTAGCTGAAAGACGGGGATGCATTGTTCTCTCGCATAAGTAGGTATGGAAGATGTTATCGACTCGTAGATAATTTAATAGTCATCCTATGTACTCCCTGAAAGGAAGTATCGTTAATGCGTCCACACACTTTCACTCGCCATACATCGATAAGTTGAAATTTTAAATTTCAGTTCTAAAGGATGCCTTAATAACAAAAACGAAACCCCATTTCTCGTGAAAGGCAAACGGTCATATTCGACCGAAGATGCAGTCTTGATTCTCCTGGACGGACCAAAACATTTACCTCACAGTAAAATTTGTACGATCCAGCCATCAAAAGTATTTTGGGATTCAAGCTATCTTGTCGACATGTCAGCCCTTGATCATCCTTCAGATGTAACGGCAGATGATTTAGGAGCATAGAAAACACACGGAGCTCCGAAGGAGTTTATATATGTCATTGAGGAGGATGGCGAAATAACAAGACTTAGAAATAGAAGAGGGAAAATTCCATCGAAAGAAGAAATGTCGCCGGATCGTTCGGAAAGCGTTACGTATTTCCTTGAGAGAAGTTACAGCAGATTGAAGTCGTCACCAGCCCTTCTAAGGATCATATTTAGGCTCAAAAGAAAAGACCCAGTCAATCGATTAAACGACCTTCTCCATTCGTTTGCTCTTGTACAATATCGGTTTGATGGCCAGGAACATCGTTTGATAGTACAATCCCACGACAACTCAAAATCTAAAGCAAAGCCTTATAAAGCAACCAAGACAAGCGCGATTGCAGAATTAAAACAAGAACTTGAAACCAAAACTCCAGCGGTAGCAATGATGACAGTTAACAAGAAACATGAGGGATACATGTCTGCTGCTAGTGCAAGTTAGTATGAATAGGGATAACAGAGAGCCATGTTAGATAAAAGTAAAAAGTTAAAAACAACAACGTTTTAAAATGAATTTTCATATATTGCTTTAAATCAAGTTTGAAGATAACATTCTCCAAAAAAATGTAGTTTCGATAGGCCACGGCAAGAACGATCAAAATCACTCTTTAAAATAGCTTTGTCTTTTCTATTTTTTCTTTTCTATATTTGTTTTCTATTTTATTTATTTGTTTTTTCCCCTCTGCGTTTTATTGAGAGCATAACGATGCTAAAGAGAATATGGAAATTCATTTTTCACGATCTTATTTTTTGGCATTTTACCTTCCCTAAAATTGGGCACCCTGTTGATGAATCGAACGATAACCGAGAGCTATAGTTATATACCAATGTGTTTCTTTTCATTTTCAATACACAATTTACTTATTGTGTGATTTTCTGATCCCCTTCCCACAGGTGACTTGTGCAGAAACAAACAACAAGCCTGGGATTTGATTAGGTCAAAAAGCAGTTTTTTCAAGTCCCTTCAGTTTGGAAGAAGAGACGAGCTGGCGGAGGTGATGGAACGATGCAAATCAGCAAGAAAAGGAGAGGAATTCACACGCGAAGTTTGCGGAGCCCCAGAACCCAGATGCATCTTTGCTGATTCGTGGCAAATTGCAGATATAAAATCCTTCTACTGTGGTATGGATAGACCACACAACGTGATTCTTGGTATTGATCCGACATTCAACCTTAGAGAGTTTTATGTCACGTTTATGTACTTTCTTCTTCACGAGAATCATATATGGTTTTAATTCCTTTTGGTTCGCGTGTTTTAAGCATCGCATGCACGACCGTGTTCATTATCCAATTAGGGTCATGTCACGACATTTGTGTGATCAGTTGACACTCTTTGCTTTCACTGTAAATGCCCTCAATGTTCGTGAGGTGCTTCAAGTGACAAGGTCATAAAAGTGTTATATTTGCAGTCCCACTTAAGTTTCCTTTTACGTGCAAGACAAACCAGCTTAAAAGATTGGAAGATTTTCAAAGCCATCACGATAGCATGCTCATAGTCTGACGTACATCTGTCAGGAATTTTAAATGCTTACGATTAATGTCATTGCCGGTGTTTACTTAGTATGGCTTTATTAGAAATATGTTTCGTTGGGCATAAAAAGAACATTTGCCATCTTCCTTGTTGATATCTCAATCTTCATCAGAAGAGTATTTTCAGGTCAAACAATTAATAATAATAATAATAATAATAATAATAATAATAATAATAATAATAATAATAAATTAACAGTATCGAAGGTTATGACATTCTTGGATCGGATTTTCGGAACTACAACGGGCGATGCAATCTATTTATAAAAGAACCAACGCTCAGTGAGCAAAGATGATCATATCCCGTACTAATATTCCTAGCTATAATAATGATCGGGCATACAGTTAAATGTAAATCCAACACATTCTCGTAAAGTAAATAATTTATTGCCTTTAGAGCGGTTTCCATATTTCAAAATTCTACTGCCGGTAACTCACACGAAAATCCGAATCTATTTCCACTAATAAAGTAACAATGCACTAAGTTAACTATAATCTGAGTTTGTTGTATTTTCTTATGGCAAAGTTGTCTTCAGTTTACGAAGTATATCGCAGTTTAAAATCCAAAATTCTTTAAACGGATATCAAGAAGTAGAAACTTTTTTTTAATTTTATTGACAAATCTAATGCGTTCTTACTTAAAGCTTAAGCATGGTGCAAAAAGCAAATGTATCAGTCTCAACATGTCGTTAACGTACACTGTGGTCTGAATTGCTTTTCATTATTGCTTTCAGTTGATTTAACAAGCTCCAGGCCGATTGAGACGAATACTAGCACTCAGCTTCAATCAACAACCTCCAAATAACGTGGGAAGCCGTGAAAGGAAAGTTCATGAGCTTTCCAGTAAAGTTCAAGGCTTAAGAAACAGCATCCAAGAAATGAAAAATGTAATTTTATCATTTCTTAAATGCAGAAACTGCATAAAAGTGCAATACAAATCCACAGGGATGCCAGCAAAATTGGGCGTCCCTGTGGAGCCGGAAGCTTCATGTGGTGGAGACGACGATTCTACCAACACCAGTTTCAAGTACACCAAGTACAGTTGCTTCTTCTCCAGTCCACACTGGCAGCTTGTCACCAAAAGAAGCTCCGACGGTGACTTAAATCATGCCAGCTAAGTCTAAATTACCACCCTCTCCTTCCCAGACCAATATTTGCACCTCCCGGTGATGAGAAAGTACTTGTGGGTGCAGCTTCCAGGGGCGTATATGTCTCTAAACGACTGCTGGACAAAATTGACAAAAAACTTAATAATAAAAGTTTTTGAAATTGTGTTTAGCCCCCAGGAAGCTGCTCAAAGCAGTGTTGAAGGAAAAGGAGAAAAGCTCAAAAAACTGGACTCAAACCGCCTGAGTGCGGTTTTTGAGCAACATCAAATGAAATTTAGCAAAACACCAGAAATTAAGCTGTCATGGGAGGACATGAAAAAAATCATTGATTCAAAGTGCAGAATGGTCCGCAATGGCAGGTGTAACGGATGTGGGGTGGCGTTGAAAACTGAAAGGTAGATAAATGCATGAATATCTTTTTTAATAATTTACATTTTTTATAAAATTACTAATCAAAATGAACTCAGTGCTTTAGAGTTAAACTGACCGAAATTTACACGGACAACAGCGATTATCATAGCTGATATTCATTTCTTAAGCTTCTTCTATATATTATAAAGAGTTTTTTGATTTCTGATTTTTGATATATAAATCATGATAATATTTTAAAAATACTGACATCAATAGCTCAGTACAGGTATAGACATTATCATGATCATTTATTATTATACCAGCTAAAAAGTACATATACTTATACTATTCTATACCTGAGATGTATGATAAAATAATATATATGAAGGAAGAATAAACTACTTTTTATTATATTTTAAAATTGTGTTCCCATGTTTTCCCATATTGTCAGTGTGATCACATGCAGTCTAATCACAGTGACTGCTTCACTGTGATCACCATGGCTATCATCTGTGATCACACATGCGTGATCACAAACATTTGATCACGCGAAGGAAGAAGTAATGGCTGCCAAAAAGGCGTTACGTAATTTGACCCCAAGTGACCTTGGTCTTCCTCCTTTCATGACCTTGAAACACGTTAGTATTTACCATCACTTAACCCCGAGGCTGCAAAGTCTGTTATACGAAACAAAGCATTTTAAAAGTGCAAATGATTACAAGTTTTGTTGGTCAAAAAGCACGGCTGTTTTTCTTCGAAAAGATGACTCATCGACTGTTATAAAGTTGACCAAGTACGAAGATCTGGATAAGTTAAAGCAAGGCGAAGATGCACAAGTGTATGCTGAAGACTATGACCAAGATGACTAAACAACTTATAGTGTTTTTTTTTTCAGCCAGCTAAGTACTTTTCATTTCAAGTTTATGATATTCAATTTCAAATCTTTGCCATGAAAAAAGATAAAAGTTCTATAAAAATAACAAAATCTCTGCTTAGAGAATTACCTTATTTTGGAATTGATATCATAAGTTGTCACGGTCAGTTTAATAATAGCTTGAAATCGTCATTACCAACCAAGAAATATCTCGAAAAACTTTCTAGTTTTTATGATCTAGATCTTTTCAGTCTAAATACTGCGTCAGATCTTCGGGTCGACCCTGACAATAACCTTACTAATCATTGTATTAGAAGTAACTATTATTCTGCTAAAAGTTTTGTAGATTTAAAAAATATTTATTCTAAAAAGGAATTGCAATCTAGTTTTTCAATATTACATAATAATGTCAGGAGCTTGAAACGCAATTTTGATAATTTCCAAACTCATTTACTTGATGAACTTGATTTTCATTTCGATGTTATTGGAGTACCAGAAACTAAAATTTCCAATGCAAATTTACTTGGATTTAATCCTAATATTACAGGTTACGAATTTGAATACGTTCCAACGCCCCTAGCCTCAGGAGGTGTTGGGATGTACATCAACAACCAATTGAATTATACCGTAATTGAAAAAAATAGTAATGAAGCTTTTCAAGCACTTTGGATTGAAATACAATTTGTAGATAAGAAAAATATAATTTGTGGTGTAATATATAGACAACATAATTCTCCTGAGCTCTTTCAATCTTATTTTGACAAAATGTCTGAAAGGTTCATATCTTCCGGTAAACCTGTCTATATATTGGGAGATTTCAACATAGATCTTCTTAAATCAGAATTTTCTACCTTTAGCAATAATTTCTTACTATCTTTACAAAGTTATTATTTATTTCCTACTATTGACAAACCAACTCGAGTCACTTCTAGATCGGCCACCTTGATTGATAACATTCTTACTAATAATCCTAAAGTAACGGTTAGTGGCAACATAATATCTGATATAAGTGATCATTTTGCACAATTCTGCATTAATTTCAACTCACTCAATAAGAACGTACACAAACATCATCACGCAACCAAATTACGTGATTTTTCACGATTTTCTGCTGATCGCTTTAATGATGAGCTTAAACAAATTAACTGGGCTTCCGTTTTCTGTAATGATGATGCTGATAAAGTTTTTTCTTCTTTTTACAAGAAAATCAATAACCTCGTAAATAAGCATGCACCTATGGTAAAACTTTCACGCCATAAAGCTAAACAATTTTCTAAGCCTTGGATTACAAAGGGATTAAAAACTTCAATTAAGATTAAAAATTATCTTTTTCATTCGGGGGATCAAGAAAAATATAGGCTGTATAGAAACAAATTATCAAGGTTAACTCGAATTAGTAAGCAGCTTTATTACCAAGCTTATTTCGATGATAATTTATCTAATATAAAGAAAACTTGGCAGGGATTTAATAGCATAATAAATCACAAAAAGAAAAAGTTAAAATCTATATGTGCTATTAAAGAGCTTAGTGGAACTGGAATAGTACGTGACTCTGAGAGAATTCCTAATATTCTTAATAAGCATTTTGCATCTGTTGGTTTCGACCTAGCAGCAAAATTACCTCCATCAACAAATAATTTTTCTGACTACCTTCCTACTGTCCAAAATTCAGATTCCTTTTTCTTTCAACCAGCTACACCTGAAGAGGTCGAGTATGAAATTATATTGCTTTCCAACAACAAATCTCATGGTCTATACTCTTGTCCTACTAGAATTTTGAAGTGTGCAAAGAGTTTCTTCGGCAATGCTTTAGCAAAAATAATAGACATTTCAATTCGGTCAGGTAAATACCCCAAAAAACTCAAAATTGCCAAGATTGTACCTGTATATAAAGATGACGATGAAACTGATCCCAATAATTACCGGCCCATCTCGTTATTATCAAATTTTAATAAGATTATTGAAAAAGTTATGTATAAAAGATTGATTAATTTTATCGAGGAAAATGACATTTTATTCGAATCGCAATATGGCTTTCGTAAGGATCATTCTACTCAACATGCTGCTCTGGATATCATAAATGCCATACAGAGTAACATGGATAAAAAACTGTTTTCTTGTGGTATTTTCATTGACTTAAAAAAAGCATTTGACACTGTTGACCATTCGATACTTTTAAGTAAGCTCTATCATTATGGAATTAGAGGTATTATTAATGATTGGTTTGCATCTTACTTAAAAGACCGATTTCAAACAACACAGATCGGAACGGTAACTTCAAATAAAGAAACCACATTGTGCGGTGTTCCTCAAGGTTCTATTCTAGGTCCATTATTATTTTTGCTTGCTTTATGTAAATGATATCTATAAATGTTCTAACAAATTTAAATTTATCTATATGCTGATGACACTAATCTATTATATGCCAATAAAAGCTTAAAAACTCTTGAATTAGATGTTAATATTGAACTTGCCAAATTAAGTAGCTGGTTAATTGCGAATAAACTAACCCTTAATATCAAAAAATCCAATTATGTAATTTTTCGTCCGTATCGAAAGAAACTCCCTTTTGAACCAATTGTAAAGATTCTAGATAGCAATCTAAATAGATTCCTTCCTTTGGAGCGAAAAGACTTTGTTAAATACCTCGGAATTCTGATAGATGACAACCTTTCTTGGAATCATCATATAGATTATATTGCACTAAAAATAAGTAAAGCTGTAGGAATAATTGCGAAACTAAGACATTTCGTTCCTCTATATACTCTCCATAATATTTATCGATCTCTGATTCACCCTTATCTTACTGATGGCTTAACTTTATGGGGACAAGCTGCACAAATTCACCTAAACAAAATTCTTCTTCTACAAAAAAGAGTTCTTAGATTAATGTACTTCACTGATAGATCCCAACATGCCATTCCTCTTTTTATCAGAGCTAATACACTACCAATTAATTTCCTCTACTATGAATCGGTCGCCCAGTTAATGCATGATATTGAAAATAAGCTTGCACCTCTTAATATTCTAAATCAATTTACCCTTGCTACGAGTGTTCACTCATACAACACAAGATTCTCATCATCAGGAAATTTCTATATTAAAAAATCCCAACTGGAAGTACAAAAAAAATCATTCTCAAGATTTGGAGCTAGGTTATGGAATACGATACCGAGCAATTTGCGTAAATTAAAAAAGAAGAAGTTTAAGTTAATATTACGTAAAACACTATCTGATTTTCTCCTAAGAGAAGATAGCTATGTTGACACTTCCACTATTGTAGACAGACTACATTATACTTTGAACGTCTCGGACTGAGTCTTTTCATATTGCGACTATTTATAAATAATTATTTCTTGATTTTCAATACTTGGTTAGTATCATTTTCCCTTTTTTCTCCTCTTTTTTCTTTCCCCCTTTTCGTTTCTTTATTTTAAGTAAACTGTTAGTTTTTCATTCATTTATCGTCATATTTTATTTGTAAATCTTCTAATATTTATTTAATGTAATATATCGCCTCCCGCCTAGATTAGCTTTATGCTATTTGCGGGAGGGTGATAAATTGTGTATATATAGTCATTATTTTGTAAAAATAAACTCAAACTCAAACTCAAGCATGTGTGATCATGTGATCACGGGTTATTTAGTGTGATCACAGTGTGATCACGCGTCAAACGTTTTTACACGTGATCACGGTGTGATCACAGGGTGTGATCACATGTGTGATCACACTGTGATCACACATATTTGCATACTGGGGTGCTTGTTTATGTGGGGGATAGAATAAGCCTGAAGCGAGATGACGTTTTACCCCCGTCTCTAGACCATAATAGTTTTTAAAATTCTTTCATATTAAAATTTTTGATTCCTTAGAGGATACAAGAACAATACTCATAATTAAAGAACAAAAGCAATGTGAAAAGGATTATGGTCTAGAGACGGGGGTAAAACGTCATCTCGCTTCAGGCTTATTGCCAAACTGAATTGCTCTCACCCTGACCCAAAATTTGCTCCTAGCAAAACAGTTTCATCTAAAATGGCCTGGTTTTCAGACATAATGTGTGTTATGCACCAAGAAACATTCTGAGCGTTTGCTGGCTATTCTACTTCTATTCGTGGATTGATACGGGTTTAGAACAATTTTTGATGAATTTGCGTTGATTTCAGACCCCCTCCGACGGCCATGATCCTTTGCATTTCAACATTAGATTGTTTTGATGTCAAGTCATAGTGAAATAGGGCAATTTAATTCATACCATGCATGCTTTTATCTGTAAAATGCTGATTATCAGCTTATCAAGTTATTTTTGCGTGTACAGATCTTCAAGAGTTTTGGTCTTACAGAAAATGTATTGGCTTACGAAAACATTTTCAAAATTTACCTTAAACGTCTTCAAGCTACTATCTTTTTCTGTTCTTCACTTCTTCATTTTATCTTTGGATACCAAACAAGGTATTGTCAACAATTGTATGATCAGCCTTCAGCAAAGGTATTTACCCTCTGGTTACCCCCCAAAGAGGCAAAGTATTATGGGAATGTGAAAGTAGAGAATAAAATAATTAACTTTTTGTTACGGAAAAAATACACTGTGACTTCAGGGATCTAACTTGCTTCATTGGATCATAGTTAATAGAGGGGAATGGTTATGAAACCTATTGTTATCTGTCTTTAAAAAGGTATAACTAGCTAAAACTAGTGTGAGCTGCGTCGGTGTTTCTAATGAAACAGTAATGATGAAAAGGTAAATTATACACCGTGAGTAAGTTTTTTCATCTTTTCACGGTGTATAATTTACCTTTTCATCATTACTGTTATCTGTCTTTGTTCGCTTTTGATGTTGAACCGGTCTTGACCGTGCACAATGTTTGATTTTTGCTCGTCCGAAATTGCAAAATAAGTAAACATATAAGCTTTGCCTATGGGATTATTGTAAGGAATATTCAAATATCTCTTATAAACCTTTAAGTATTTTGAACTAGCAGCCAAAAGAAAGATTTTTGTCTGTTCACTCAGCCATTGCCAACAATCGTAAGACAATGGTAAAACAAAGGATTGTGCACGGTCACGCTTGAAAAAAGTGAACAAAGACCTATAACAATAGGTTTCATAACCATTCCCCTCTATTAACTATGATTGGATATTATTGAATATTTGAAATGGTAAAAAGTTTTCATATATTCCCAATGTACCAATGAATCAGTACTGAAAATATTAAAGTGCTTATAAGCCTTTACACAATATTTTCAGAATTGATTCTTTAGATAGTGAATAGTTGATTGTGAAAATATTTCGTCATTTCAATGTCGGGTCTAAGAGATACGAAGGTTTATATTTCCAATATGTTAATGACTATGACGTAACATAAGGGATCATTTAATATACAGCACTGCACACGTTCTGTAATACAGTATTTTAAAAGCATTCCCTTTTAACTAGTGACTCACGTGAAAGGTCCTTACAATTTTTTTTTCAAAAAATGTCCAGCGTTCAATATTAAAAACTGCCACAAAATAACTCAAATCCCTTATGTTACGTCATAGTCATTAACATATTGGAAATATAAACCTTCGTATCTCAAAGACCCGACATTCAAATGACGAAATATTTTCACAATCAACTATTCACTATCTAAAGAATCAATTCTGAAAATATTGTGTAAAGGCTTATAAGCACTTTAAGGTAGAGGTGGCATCAGTCAATCAATCAATCAATTAATCAATTAATCAATGAATGAAACTATATAAATGCATGGAACTAGAAATAGATTCAGGGACTGTTCATTATTTATGGGGAGGGGGGAATGGTGATTGGGATAAACTGTTAGTGAAAACTTTTTTGCCTATCAATAAAAAAAATAATCATTTGATTGAAGAAGCAGGTCCAATAATGTTTCCTATAATAATGTAATGTTGCTGTTCAGAATCTAGACATGTTAAAGCAACACCAAATTATAGATGTTCTTAACCAACTTCTTCAACTAGAAGACGCTTTGTCTGTTAGAGTGCAGCCACGTACCAGAATTAAGGACCACCTTGTTGCCAAAGGAAATCTCTTGGAATCCTTTTGTTTGAAACTTTTAATTTGCTACTAAGTAGTGTTTATGATTTTGATCACTTTTAGTGTTTGCACTCTATCTTTAAAAGCCAATATTTTATATATCAATAAATACTTTGAAACATAGCAAGACAATGAAAACTTTGGATAATAGTTTTAGCCCCATCCCAGTAAAGTAAAACTTTTCCTGCCCATCCTATATAGAGCAGCTGAACTTCCCCTCCCCCCCCCTCCCCCTTCTACCCAATCACCATCCCCCCTCCCCATAAATGATGAACAGTCCCTAAAAACTCTTCATCATTTAGTTTTGGCAACTGTAACAACAGAAGAATATTTAAAAGCAAAATTTGCCTCTAGTCTATTGTCTAATTACTCGAACACTATTGGAGATCATTTGTGGGAAATTTGTCAATGTGGATTTGGTTGGAGTAGTCGCACTTTAAGTTGGATTTCCTTGGCCAGATTCAATTTAATTTTGAAAATGTAAGTGAAACACAAAGGAACTATCCTAGATGTTTGATATAGTTCGTAACATACAGTATTCGTGTCCGTGTTGTATCCGATATACATTATACTCTCCGGGTATACAATACGGCCACTCATACTGTATGTATTACATAATAAGAATAATGATAATAATAATATTATTATTATTATTAATAATAATAATTAATATAATAACTTTTTTTCATTTTAGCTCACCATTAAGAAACTTATTGGAAACACCAATCTAACCCTAATAAATTAAAATCCCTCAAACAATTCCATAGTTAATTATTAGTTATTTCCTATTTACATTCCCACCATCTGTTCACCCCCACCACTCTACCCCCTCCCCCTCTCACATTGCTAGTGCAGACTGGTATATTATACACTCAAGTGCCGGAATAATCGTTGTGGCACCGAAAATGGCACATGGGAAGTACGTTAATAAGATGCATGCTGTGACTGGCGACCATTGGTATCATCCACTGTTTTTAATACACGTTTGGCATTCTAAACCGACTGCATGGATGGCGCAAATGAATAAGTTATAATATGTCATTTTTCATGTGTCATTTTGGTCTCAGCTTCTATGTTATATTTTTCTGAACCCAACGATTCTTCAATTGAGTGTGTATAAATTATATGTGTAGATAGCAAAATAGTAGCCGAGTACCACCGGCTTGCATTCCCACAAAATCAGACTCCCCACGACTATCCAGACACTGAAACTACTATCAGGACATCAGAGTTCGCGGGTATGGAAGACTGCAGCTAACTGCATTACCTATAAGAATGACTTACTCAATAGATCAAGTAGAGAGATGAATTAATTTAGACACAAAAAGCCGTCTTTACACTCATGAGTAGAGATAGTCATATGGCCAAGTCCAACTTCCTTACTAAACATATTAATTAGATTCGGCCATTTTGAGCGATTTATCAAGCTTTAAATGTCCAAATGAAAGGACCCATATACCTTATACTATGCCTCCCATATGTTATAGTGTTAATCTTGGTATGAAGAAGTCATTTGAATTTCTAAAGTTCACATACAACTATTGCGATGGAAAAGGTCCGGTATATAGGATGGGGCGCAAAAAAAGTGTCGGACTGTATGGCAATGCCTTAGTTGCGATAGAATAAAATTAATGATGGATTTATGAATCCTTAACTTAGCTATTGCTGGCAACATATTTCTGAGCGTCATAAGCAACCCCACTTTCTTTGCCCCTTGCTACAGATATCCCTTATGTGATGTTTAGAGTTTAAATGTTCATCAATATTAAATGTACTAAATAAATGTACGGAACTAAATTAATGTAGAACTAAATTAATGTATGGTTATAAAAAGATATAACTAGCTAAAAACTAGTGTGAGCTGCGTCGGTGTTTCTAATGAAACAGTAATGATGAAAAGGTAAATTATACACCGTGAAAAGATGAAAAAACTTACTGACGTTTCGGACGCTAGTCCTTCGTCGGAGTAAAAGAGAAAGAAGTGGTAGAAAGGAGTGTATATATGATAGAATAAGACAAAAGAAACCAATGAGAGCAAGGTAGGCAAGGAAACAAAAACAAACAATCAAAAGACAAAAGGAAAGGTTAGTTGAAAATAAAGCGTTCATTAATCCCGTTGGGACTAAGAGTGCCCAATAGGTGAATAAGCCGCATTTCTTTCGTCTTGCGACAATCATTGTTGCCGTTAAGCAAAGAAAGACCGAAAACAATGAAGTCAGAAAGAGAACGGTTAGGCTAGATTAAAATGGCGGGAAACTGGTTTGGTGGGATCGTTATTGCGAATATCATAAAGATGATTGCAAATGCGATCACCAAGACGGCGGCCAGTCTCGCCCACATACAAAAGATTACAGCGGGTACATTTAATACAATATACAACATTAGAAGTGGTACAAACAAAATGGTCAGTGATTTTAACAGTAGATTTAGGACCGACAACAGAAGTGTGAGAGGCTATGTGAGGACAAGTATAACAACGTTTACGAGAACAGCGAAAAGTACCAGGTTCTTTGTTAGAGGGAAGAACTCCCTTAACCAAGAAAGAACGGAGATTTCCTATAAACGTGATCTAACGTAACTAACTTAACTCCGTAACTAACCTTTCCTTTTGTCTTTTGATTGTTTGTTTTTGTTTCCTTGCCTACCTTGCTCTCTCTCATTGGTTTCTTTTGTCTTATTCTATCATATATACACTCCTTTCTACCACTTCTTTCTCTTTTACTCCGACGAAGGACTAGCGTCCGAAACGTCAGTAAGTTTTTTCATCTTTTTCACGGTGTATAATTTACCTCTTCATCATTAATGTATGGTTAGGTTTATAGTTAAAGCTGAGTTCAGTTTGGTATAGTAGGAGACTCGAATGAATTGTTTACTTCGCACGAGACGCATTTTGAGACACAAAACCTAAATAAAATGTAGCTAAAAACTAGATTTTTAATCAAGTTTGAAAGGTTTTTACCAAGAATTTTAAATGCCTTCACTTTCTGCTGTTTCTAAAATGTACTCCAAAATCAAAGAATTTGAATCAAAAAACCCACAAATACCCCACTACCTCTTTACATATACAATATACAATATTTTTAAAGAGTTTATGTAAAGTAATGCTTACGAAAAGAAGTATTTTCTACGCGTAAATATATAAGTATCTCTTACCTCATTAATTCGAAGTCTTCGGCTTATACATAAAGACCATTTAAATTGCAACGAGATGTTGAGACAATAAGCCAGTTGATAGTTTAAGAATTTTTTCAGTGTGCAGCGCTTTCATCCCGAATTTCTCACCTTCTTTTGTCGAAACCTTCTTTTGTTCTTAATTAAACAAAAGAAGATGGAAACTCGGGATAAATCGCATGCAAACTGGTACATGCACTATCTCATGCACTATACTTTTTCAAGTTCAGTCTTTTTAAAGAGTTTATCTAAACTAATGCTTACGAAAATGAATACTTTCTACGCGTAAATATAAAAGCATCTCTTAACTCATTCGAAGTCTTCGAAGCATCTGAGGCAAACATTTGAATGCTGCGCCTTAAATGAAGACCATAAAAGCGCATGCGCAGTGAAACAATTCTAAACTATGAAGTAGAGAGAATAAGAGAAAAATATCAATGCCCTTGGCAGGATTCGAACCCACGTCTTCGGTATTCTAGTCCGATGTGTTAACCACTACACTACAAGGACCAACCACGCTGGTAACGCAGCCAGAATATGAAATGTAGGGTAATCGTGAGGATCCCAGAGCGATATTTTTTCTCTATAGATAAGTTGAACACCGTAAATATGTACGCAGATAATAGACATAGTAAAGTAGTATTAAATACGTGTGGACGGTCGTATCCGCAAATTTTCGAATACGCTGACGTAAACACGATTTTGCGCATGCTCAATAAGAAAAACTATCCGTCAAAGAGACTAGACACTAGCGTGCATCAGGGCGGATCAAGAAATTTTTCTGATACGTGTGGACAGTAAAAACGACGCGAACATAGTGCTAATTTGTTTCTAATCGATAAATTTACAAAATCACTAATTTACTAAATTACAAATGTTCTATTCTGGAATTACAACCTTTTTGCAAGTAGGTGTAAGTACATACTTATTTTCAAGCATTACAAGTGTTTAGAGAACGAACCTATATTATTACATTACAATAATACGCTGCCCGCTACAAAAAAAAAACAGTAGGATAAAATTTCTTTGGTAAAAAGCCCGTAGTCCTCGACCGATGCAGCGTATTTAAGCTGCTAGCTAGGGCTAGAGCCAGGGCTAGAGCTATATTTCTAAAGTACATGTAACGTAAATTTAAGTTTGGATACCAATGTTGGCTGCCCAACAAGCGAGAGAAAATGCATATAGTATCGCACCGGGGAGGGGGGAGGGGGTACTCCCCTTTATTCGCTATACGTGTACGTGCCGCCAAACAGCGCATGGTTTTCAGCGATTCTATTCCGGAACAGTGTATATGAAGTCACACTCTCCCTTCTCTGGAACAGGCTATCTATTTTCGCAAAACCGAAACAGGGTATAGTTTTCAGGGATCTTGGTCTGGAACAGAGTATGAATTTCAGCGATTTTACTCAGGAACAGAGTCAGGGTTCAGAGGGCTCAGCGGCACATCCCTACCCTAAAAATGCAAGAGTTCACCCCCCCCCCCCCCCTTTCACCCCCCACCCCCAGGGGGTATCAAACTAGCTTATATACTTAGCGTATATTTGTATAATTGATGATGTCATACGATTAGAATATTCACAAGGGAATATATAAGAGAGAGATATCCACTTAACGTGATCAATGTGCTACCGGAACCATAATGAACAAGACGATAGAGGAATGAATGGGTACAGAAAAGATCAATAGATAGGTACAGATAGAGGAATGAATGGGTACAGATAGAGGAATGAATGGGTACAAATAGAGGAAGGATTAAGCACTGATAGAGGAATGAATGATACAGATAAGATAAATAGATAGGTACAGATAGAGGAATGAATGGGTAATGGTGAAGTGCTGCATCTCGGGCTACCCCACTGGGGAACGTTTTGTAATCATGTTATTTTGAGTTGTGGGGACAACGCTAAATGAGCCAGCAATATCATTTATTTCTTGGATTGCGGTTTGATGTCAAACATGCACGAAATCTTAAAAGTCAAGACCAAAAGGTATCCAAATAGCAAAAGTAGCATATGGAATAAGATTAATTTTAAAAGTCACATGAAAACTAAACTTTAATATGTTCAAAGTTGCAGGTCAAGTGCATAATGTTACTAGGAAACCATGCCAGTAAAATGTTCAATTTTTGGCCCAGTCCCTACTCGGCTTGCATCATCACCTAACCATACAAAATAAGGAGCAATATATGTTCGTTTTTCATGAAAAATAAATAGTTGTCACTCAATGTTAGCAATTCGACCTGAAAGCAAACATACAAGTCGAAAAACTGTGGTGGTAAATTTGCATTTTCTTCTATCTTGTACCCCCGGACAGATGGCTAACATGATTAGCCTCGTATAACTTTATTCAACCTCTATTAAGAAGATATAACTAGCTAAAAACTGTGTGAGCTGCGTCGGTGTTTCTAATGAAACAGTAATGATGAAAAGGTAAATTATACACCGTGAAAAGATGAAAAATCTTACTGACGTTTTGGACGCTAAGTCCTTCGTCGGAGTAAATCCTCTATTAAATCAAGCACACAACATTTATTAATCGATGTTTGTTTCAAATAGCATTAGTTACTTGTTTAGAGGATGTTTGAGTGCTAGGATTTCTTAAAGTGCTACTACGACGAAAATCGCTCAAACTTGGATTCAGCTGAAACTTCCTAAAAAATACTCTTTAAAGGTCCAATAATCACTGTATGAAGTGTTTTCCTCGATATTCAGGACGAAAGTATGATATTTTCACGATTATTTTTTGGAGTCTGTGACGTCATACACTCAACATCAAACATTGCTACATATATTTCTTTGTATATAAATCCTTAATGTATTTTATTCCTATGAAGCCCAAAGGGTAGCTAATGTGCTTATTTCACATTACTTGTGACTATAATTTATATTTTGTGGTGTTTGGGTATTTCTTTCTCCCTTTACTACCGATATTTTGATCAGAAACTACAAAGAAATGTATGGAGCGATGTTCAATATTGAGTGTATGACGTCACAGACTCCAAAAAATAATCGTGAAAATATCATACTTTCGTCCTGAATATCGAGAAAACACTTCATACAGTGATTATTGGACCTTTAAAGAGTATTCTTAGGAAGTTTCAGCTGAATCCAAGTTTGAGCGATTTTCGTCGTAGTAGCACTTTAAATATCTACAGGTTTTAATCGCTTGGAAAGCATCTTCTAAACTTTGTTTAAGTGGTTTATGACTCCTGTCATCTGCGGAATCTTCAACAAAGCAATTCACCTCATCCACACGGTTAAAGTGATCTAAAGAATTTATGTTACTTTCTTGATAATCCATTTTTTTTGAAGATATCAGTCTTGGGGTTGCTTTTGCTGCGGGATCATTCAGTTTATCATCTTGAAAAAGTCTTCTTTCTTTGAGTCTGTTGTTTTTTAAACTTTCTAACATTTTATTTTTGTCCACTCCCTTGATAATATTCAGGGTTTTTATTGTGCGGGGTAGCAAAGGAAGCATTGTTGGACTGTCAGGATGTAGAAATTTCAAAGATCCTAATTCCTCGTGAATCGGAAAGAAGCTAAGAGGCGAATAGGGTACTATTGCATGCTTCTGATTAAAAAGACTATCGTCCTTGACATAGCTGGTTGACGTTAATGAAGGTAATCGAGCAATCCTTTTACATTCAAAGTTACTTTGTTCCGCTGGAGGAATCCGCGTCCTTGACCTGTGGATATCCTCGAGCCTTTTCCTGATGCGTTTATCTCGCATTTTCATGATCTTTTGCTTTTTACTCAAAAGTCTGTAACGATCTTTTTTTTCTGAATCGATTTCGTTTGAAATTGCTTTTAATCGAGCATTTTCTACCATGTTCAGAGGTGCTACTTTCTTCTTGTCGTTGATCCCAGTCGCTATATGAATTCCAAGTTTTCCAATATCAGGGAGATGAATGCCAGCTATTTCATATATGCATCGTTACATCTGAAAATTCAGTACATTGGTTGCCGTATAAGCCCTCGCGTATAACTTCTGGCGAACAACACGGCTGACAAAGTTTGTACCAAACAAACCAGATGATGGGTTGCCTTTTCATTTGTTATTTATCACTTTGTTTGTTCAAAATATTAACTAAACAACTCTGTATATAACTAATTAATTAGTTCCTCAAACTAAACAGTCTCGATTAAACCTCTTTATTGGTTCTAGTTGTATTTGCATGCTATACCTGTTGCAGTTGCAGTCCATCAATCCATCTAGGCTTTTCATCTCGCTGTATCATTTATGTTTGCCTGAATTTTATATCTTTTGTCTAGTGGTCATAAAATTTGGTGTGAAAAGCGTCGTAGCGCTTGACCTCGGCACTTAGCAAATCCGAAACGATGTTTTCCCGCATTTACAGACAAACGAATATTGCTTTGCGAATTAAGGTGACTGCTTACTTTTGAAAATTAATTTAAGCTTTTTTTAAAACTTCGATTTTCCGAATTGAAATTTAATACTGATTCCAAATCTGGAAAGAAAAATATGGTGTCCCGAGCTCGTTTTCGAGATAATCAGCATTTAATGGAAGCCTACGCACGAGCTTTTGGAGTAAAAATTGCGCCACCGGAAGTGATTAGAAAAAAATTAAGATTCATAATATAATAATTATTTGCAGACTATATGATTGCACGAATGAAGTCTAGTCAATCATTCTACAATAAAACATGGATATTTTCGACAAAAAGACAAAGAGATACATTGATTTGTCATATTTTGTAGTTTCGGTGCTCTTAAAAAATCTCATAAACTCGAGCAAAAATCCCTACAAAAATCTTTTTTTTTTCATGTGTTGCTGATTTAAACTTTTTCTAAAATGTTGATATAACATAGATTTTTTGAAAGTTTTTTCGAATGAGCCATTAAAAAATAGAGTCCCGTGCAAAATTTAAGTGTTTTGCCCTGTTGAAGCTCAAAACGCGTATTGTTCTTCAGTAAAATCTTGTAGATTTGTCAGCGGTTTTTGAGCGCGCGCACATCGTGGGCTCAAATCGAACGTTCAAAAGTAGGCAGCCACCTTAAGTTAGTAATTTTTCAGTTCAACGTCGACCGTCTTAAGTTACACATCGTTTTGTAAGTAATCATTCCTATTTCTTTAGCTTTCCGTTTGCTTTAATCGTTTGCTGTAATCGTTTCATGCGCCTAGCTCGGGGAGCGTTTGGTGCTAGCTACGGTTTGTACGCCATCTTTGCAATTAATTGTTAAGTTGCCCCTCCCTCCCTCCACTGGTAAATTAAGGTAAGTATGCCCCTCATAGGTAAGTATTACTTCCACTCTTTCACAGTGTGACAGGTGCCAGCGTTGGGCTGTGGCCCGGTTGCCATGGTTACCTCCTTTCTGGGGATTTTTTCACGAGACCGGATCCACGTGGGATCTGGTCAACGTGGGATCCGGTGCCTAGCCCAAACTTATCAGTCAATGAGTTTTATTTGTTATGGCGACAAAAACAAACAAAAAGCCTATGGGGGGAAGGGAGTTTTTCTTCTTGACGCATCCTTTTTTCGGGCGGTTTCGGGCGTTGTAGGAAATATGGAAGGCTTTCGTTACGGGCGGTTTCAGGCGCCGTAGGAGTCAAAGGGTTAACATTGTTATACATCACTTTAAATCATTGTATGGCACTCGCAGCATTCCACTTGCATATTGCAACGATAGGTTGCATAGGATAGGTATTTATTTATTTCAATACGTTAGTGATATATAATTGTAAATTTTCATTCATAATTTTTTTTTGTATAATTATTGTTAAGCACTATTGGGCTTTTTTATGGAAATAGGGCTATATAAATGATTACTATGAAATCAATATTAATTATATATATAAATAGCCATTTGGAAAAATTATGCCCGCTTCCAATATGTATACAATTAAGTAAATCAAATGTATTTCAAAAATTATGGGATATCATCCCTGATATTTTTTTCGCGTTGCCTATCATTAGGTCTTTCTGGAAAAAAAATCAAGAAATATATCCCACCGTGCCTGATATATTTTTGATATACTCTCATATATATGGAATTTGGAGCCATGATTATGTACGATCAGTGCAATATTCCAAATAAAATCTGTCTTATTCATTCATTAATTCTGATTCATTCGTTCGTTCGTTCATTCCTTCGTTCGTTCGTTCATTCCTTCGTTCATTCGTTCATTCCTTCGTTCATTGTAAGACTGATTAATCTCACTCCTGTCTTAAGCAATATATCTACTAGGAGGCTTTGTATTTCGCTTGCTGCTTGATTACATGAAACAGTCGATCGATTCCAACCTCCCCTCCCCCCATATATCAAAGAGCTCCAATTATCTTGATATCTTTAGATTTTGAAATTGTAAGTTACTCCCTCTATTAGGGGTGAAAAAGAAAAGCCCTTTCTTTTAAGCATGTGAATTAATAACTTTGTGCTTGAATATTTTTAGATTAGCTAAGATTTAGATTAGATTTTGCAGGTGAAGTTTAACTATGTCTATTAATAGAAAATAACAAAAAATACAACTAAACTTGGGGTTCCTGTGGTGAAATTTACTGCGCAGGCGCAAAGTAAGTCTTGACGTGGCTCACTCATTGTCGGCGGATTCCACGTTGAGTTTTTAACCAAATTGTCACAAAAGTACTCTTCAAAATACGTTGTTTCAAAATCATCTACTGTCTGTATAATCTTGGGGTCTTATTAAGGTACTAATTACTTTTGTAGCCTGTCTTCGAAATTTAGAATCAACACATTCATTTGTTCTGAAGTAAACGACATGGGTCTGACCATATCAAGCCTCTTTACCCGGTTATTCGGCAAAAAACAAATGCGAATTCTGATGGGTAAGTTATCAATCAAACTTTATAATTCAGTTGTCTTCTGTAAGAAACTCAAGTTGGATCTTTCATAGATTGAGTAGTCGAGCTATTGACAAAAGTAGTTTCCATGTTGTCACCAAAAATGCACAATTTCCTCTTTGTGTTAAATATCAGAGGTCGATATTAAATTTTGAATACAACCTTTTCAACAGTAGCTAAAACTATTATTTGTCTACAGGCAAATTGTTTTACTCATATAAGTGTGAGCATCATGTAAAACTACTTAATAAACGTAAAATAGTTCAATATGAATCAATCTTAAGTTAGTTATTACTCCTACACATGGCCAGAACCTAATTGACCTTCTACTGTAGACAGCTAATATAAGCACATAATTGACAACATTGAGGTTATGGACAAGAATATTACTTCGTTCTACTCTGACTGCAAAGCAATGACAGACCATAACAGTCTCACACAATAATCTGCCAGTTGATCTTATTATAAGACATTGTCGAATATGAGCAGGATATTAACATTTGGTTCTATCGTCGTGTACGGATTAACAAAGTGCGTCATAGAGTTTCCGAACACACGAGTGAGACTTAGAAATTTTGGTTCTCCTCACTTAGAAAAAAAATTAAGTGAAGACACCAAGAATCGAACTCGGTACCTTCGGCACCAAAGGACTACTACAATGCCAACCCCAACCCTAACCCTAAACCTAACCACTAGACCACGAAGCGAATTCGGTTGGGTGGTCTCATTTTTGAGTCATATTTAAACGATGTATCATTAGCATGTGCACATAAATATTTATTATAGTTTAATTTATGCTATCGTAGGGTACGACTACTAGCCGATTACTCCAAATTTGCATTTGAATAGAATTCCCCTGACAATTCCCGTACACGACGATACAACCTAACATTTCTTGGAACAAATGGGAACTCTCTTTGGCTTTACAGTAAGAGAGGACATAGCAAGTATTGCTGAATCATTATATAACATCGGAAAGGCTTCCTGAACATTTTTCAAAACTAACTCATCTAAATCATTGCTTACATTCACTGGTGTCATGGAGCAAGGATTTATCTTTTGGCCAGGAAAAAGATATTGTTAACAATAACCTTTAATTGTCTTCTTATACCACAAACTGCATCTCCAATGGTAATTATTATACTACTCTTCTGATCGAGTAGACTGACAACCTTCACTTTTTCGTTTGACCGGCAATTGTTTTTTTGGTACCAAGTGATGGAATTTTATACACCATGTGATGGTGTTAAAGAGTACAATGTGAACAACATTCACTGATAGCGCGCTAAAAATACAAAACAAATGCTAGTATGAAAGGGCAAATGTGGGATCGTGGGAAATCTCTTGCTCTTGACATACTTACCTCAATTGTGGACCATATGATCAATAAAGGTGGCGATATATTAACTGGACATTTCCCAGGCTGTTGATTGAAGTCACCAAACATTTTACAGTCCAACAAGCTCAAGCGTTGACCCTTAGGTTCCATTAATGAAATCATTAGACTTCAATTGAAGGGGTGAAAATGAATATGGCCTAAGTGATTCTTTGGGATATGTTTTTTAAAATAGCCTAAACCAAACAAAAATACCAGCAAACAGCCTCTTTTAGTTTAAATATGAATGTTTAGCATTTATTTTTCATGATTTTCATCGGAAAAGTAGGTTAGGGTTAGGGTTTTTTTTATACGTACGAACCGGAATAATGCAATATTACAATATCCAATTGAAAATTCAGTTCATTATTCGACTCGTGATAAAGTAGGTAAATCATCTCAATTACAGATACCTTCGATCAGAAGTCGCTCTCTTCACTGTCATGCACGTCAATCAAAAAAAGCTCACACATATCAAAGTCAGTATGCCAATGTGAAGGCAAGAGAGCTAAAAGTTTATATTAGTAGTGTAATTTTCAGTTTTTCATTTTATGTTTTTCTTCAATTCCAGTTGGTCTCGATGCTGCCGGAAAGACCACTATACTTTATAAGCTCAAACTTGGAGAAGTTGTAACAACTATCCCTACTATTGGTAAGTGCATGTTTACATGTATATAATTTACAGTGCCTTTAAGTAAAAAAATATTAAAATCGGTTCATATGATCCTTGTAGCGGTTAAACAGAATGCAATGTTTGTCCGAATCTTTAAGCTATTTTTAGAATCAGCAATCTGTGCTATTCAATTGATTTTATTTTAATGTATCAAAATATTTGATATCAATCATATCCTCTGTCATTGATATGAAAAAAAAGATATTTGACAAGGTACAAAATTATTTTGCTTTTGCTGTTATTGTACAAAGGGTAAGTTATTTCATAAGTGATAACCTATGACCATGATTCTATATCACAGGATTTAATGTGGAAACCGTTGAATATAAAAACATTTCCTTCACTGTTTGGGATGTTGGTGGTCAAGACAAAATCCGACCTTTATGGAGACATTATTACACTAATACACAGGTATACCACTTACTGACTGTTATCTTCTATTTCGTAAATGTTCTTGTGAGATTATTAGCTGGAAATGGATAGGTTATGCTGTCATTAATAAGCCAATCCCCCGCCCCCATTTTCGTAAGTTTTTTCTTCTCCAAATGGTGTGACTAAAGTTTGGTGTAAAGTGAATAAAATAGGTCCATTTAAGGTGGAACCAATCTAATTCAGAGCTAATGCTGGACAATTTTCTTCTTGCTCCCTTCCCAAAACTATTGCGTCAATTTAATTGTATTTTTCATATGATGTGCTTGGATTATCCTAGATTCTAACAGTGTATTTTATTTTAAGATATTTTAAATGTTTAGCCTATTATGGCCGAAAATCAAACAGTGCTATTAATAATAATAATAATAATATTTAATATTTAATGAGGATACTCCACTCATAAAAATGATTTTCAGGAAGGTCCTTAAAAAAATTGTTTTGCTTTTTCCTCCTCATCCCCAGGTACGATTGTTCTGCAATTTTCAGAATCTTATCACTTAGTACCATTGCAGCCTGTGTATAAATTTGGATGGAATTGTCCAACATTCTCTCTGAATTAGTTTGGTTCCACCTTAACTGGTCATGGGTAGCCAGCCTACCCCCAAGTTAAAGTGCATATCAGGGTTCACTGGATTTTTTTTTTTTGTATGAAATTTCTAACCCTTAAGATCATATAATCAATAACAATTTATTATTCAAATGTGTTATGATTTTAGAAGTAAGTTAAAGTGCTTGGGAACGAGGTTATTCCGGGCGAAAGCCCTTGGAATTAAATTCGGAAAAATTAATTTCCCACCTCGCTGGGATTCGAACTCACTACCTTCGGAATTGTACTACCGATGCTGTTTCAGCTGAGCTAGAGGTCAAACTGAGAGCAGGTCGTGGGTTCAAATCCCAGCGAGGACACTTTAACTTAATTCTATATCTTTGACTATTTCATTTGTGCCACGCGGTCCATATACTCTCATCTTTGAATCATAATTACCGCGACCTAACATCTATTTCACCCCGGCCTGCTCTCAGTCTGACCTCTAGCTCAGCTGAAAGAGCATCGGTAGTACAATTCCGAAGGTCGTGGGTTCGAATTCCAGAGAGGTGGGAAATTGATTTTTCTGAATTAACTTCCAAGGGCTTTCGTCCGGAATAACCTCGTTCCCAAGCACTTTAACTTACTTCTATATCTTTGACTTTTTGAAAAGCAGGAAAATTCATGCAACTAGTTTTCAGTGATGTTATTCACTGGAATCTAGACTCTCTTCAGAGAGAAATGTAGTTACATGTAGAGTGTATATATTTCTTGGAAATAATGTCCAATTATTGCAGTAGTGAAATACTCTGAAAGAAGTGAATGACATCACATAAGTGCTAGGTACAAATCTTTTTGTACAGTTTATAAAATAATTTCCAGAAAAAGTAAGCTCAGGCATAAATATGCTTAGATCTGCACAATTATAACCAGATAAACTGTTATTTATAATGTTATAAAGCAAAATGTTGATTTGAATGTTGTTACTCTTGGACAGGGTCTTATATTTGTTGTAGATAGCAATGACAGGGAAAGAATAAACGAAGCCAAAGATGAATTGCATAGAATGGTAAGTGTATGTCAGATGTAATTTAATTTGAAGTTTACAAATGCTTTTAACCAGATGATAAACATAGATAATATAAAAAACATAGTAAGGGATAGTAGTAGGGGGAAATTGAATTTCCAAATTACTCTAGGCTCTAGCAGTCGAAAAAGCTGGGTCCAAGCCCATGTATAGGGTCCAGTACTTAAGGGTTTAAACCCCTTTAATACAGTATAATATACTATGCGCCTGTGTATCATGTATACATACCCTGACGTGTATGACATGCACCAAGATATCTATTCTCGACTTTCACATCCCCATAATGCCTTGCGTTTTGGGGGGGGGGGGGTAACCAATCAAAAAACTGTCCCAAATTGAAAGGTTTCTTAATTTAACTTATACTTATACCTGCTTTTATCTGTACAATACTGTTTATCAGTTTATTCCAAGCTATTTTTGCGTGTTCAGATCATGAAGAGTTTTGGTCTTACAGAAAATGTATTGACTTACCAAAAAAAATTAAAATTTACCTTAAACGTCTTCAAGCTTCTATCTTTTTCTGTTTTTTACTTCTTCATTTTTCTTTGGATACCAAACAAGGTATTTTTACATTGTCTGATCAGCCTACAGCAAAATAAGTGGGTTTTTACCCTCTGGTTACCCCCCAAAGGATATGAAAGTCTACCTGTGTATCATACACATACCCTGACATAACACATGCACCTGTGTATCATACACATACCCTGACGTATGACATGCACCAAGATATCAATACTGTTTTAATAAGTACAGTATATGCACCTGTGTATCATACACATACCCTGATGTATGACATGAAGCAAGATATCAATACTGTCTTAATAAGTACATTACTATATATGCACTGGTGTATCATACACATACCCTGACGTATGACATGAACAAAGATTTTAAAAACCGTCTTAATAAGTACAGTATATGCACCTGTGTATCATACACATACCCTGACGTACGACATGCACCAATATGTTAGATAAAATCAATGTACCAATATACAATACAATACAATAGATATAAGAAAAGGGTTGTGATATTCTATAATGCAGTAGTCATTTATTTATGATTTATCAGTAGGATAACAAAAAAACTTTCAAATGTCTGTACCTTAAGGTTAGGGTGAGGGAACTATTTTAGTTTGAAAAAACTGGGGAGCATTTCCTCCACATGTTGTACCTATGTAATATAAATAGTAACAAGTCAAATAACCTTACTTGTTTGCACAGCTTGAAGAAGAAGACCTCCGTGATGCTTTTTTGTTAGTATTTGCAAATAAGCAGGACCTCCCTAATGCTTTATCAGTTAATGACATTACAGAAAAGCTTGGCCTAACTCAGACTCGACAAAGAAGAGTAAGTACTTTTTGTTATAATCTACAGTTAGCTGTCTATTGCACTCACTTTAAACTGAATGGGCCTTTTCTCATTAATTATTGTGTAGTTCTGGAAATTATCTATACCCCACCCCCTCCCCCCAAGAGAATTTTCGAGGGGTGGGAGGGGGGAAGGGTGGTCTTAAAAAAAATAAAAAATGTGGGGGGAGGGTATGGATAATAATAATCAAGCACAAACCTTTGAATGTACCACTAAATTAAAACAATTATTGAATTAAATTATCACAATGCTCTTAATTTTCCTGACTTGTCATTCATATAACATAGCGTAAGTGCTCTAGAACCACAAGTTGCTTTTATCCTTTGCATTGATAAATTAATTAAAATTTAAAAAGACATTAGGAAGGAAAATAGGGCCCTTTTGATCTTTAAATCTCGAGTGCTTTTCAAACAATAATTTAAGTGAATGGACAATTGACTGCCTTTTGTTGGCCAAGTTGGTTAAGGGCACTGGACTGTTGTGCTGGAGGTGTACCAACACTTAGGGTCTTGAAAAATCTGAGTAGAAGTCATTGCCTTTTACTCTATAAATTGTAAAGATGTTAAACTTGGAGGTCCACAAGGTTATAAGTGCTACGTGTGGGCCTACATGTGTCATCCTATATAAATAAAGTAAGTTTTGATTGTTTTTTAGTTCTATGTACAGAGTGCCTGTGCTACCCAGGGTACTGGTCTATATGAAGGTCTGGACTGGTTGTCTAATGAACTCTGCAAGTAATCAACAAGATGCAAATGATGATGCTGGAGCAACACTTCCCAATCCTATCAGATATTTTATTGGATATTGACCAGTTTACTTGAAATCATCAGTTATTAGAAACTATTGATACATCTACAACACTTGACCAGTAAACTGGTAATCATACTGTAATCATAGAGAATTGGTAAAAAATATAGATTAGAACTTTTTCATTCTATAAATAAATTGATGATTACCAGTTTATAAACATACTATCAACAAGATTAATTATCTTTAATAAGTTTGACGTGTATCTATTCTCATAACTAGCATACATAACTATTTGTGTTACTAGTGATCATGTCAATAAATACATTTTAAGTAGAATTTTCAATATATTTAGTTCTCTTACCAGCTCTGCATACAATGAAAAACTAGCTTGTTAAACTAGCACAGATATATAAAGCAAAGCAGTATGCAAAGTTCGCTGTTAATTAATTAATTTTATCGAAGAAACAAGGATTTAAAAATCGTTGAATGCACTAGTTGGAAAGTAAAATGTAATTGTGTGGGCGCACTAACTGGGACCATTTCAACAAAGTCTTAGATAAACTGATGAAAATATAAATAGTTTATCATTTTTTCCACAAGTTTCCTTACACTGTATCATTTCGCAAACGAGCAAGTTCACGGGCGAGTGAGAGAGATGAAAATGATTGGAAACAAATGAATAAAAAAGTTATCAGGCTCTTAAAATGTAATAATTTGGGGATTTTTCTTTTTTTCATTCATTCCTTCTTTTAACCCATTTAGGGCGGCAATCAATCAGATCAAACTCTGATCTTTATTACAATCAAAACATTTCTCTTTGTGTATATGATCTTCCATGTGTTTTAAATGCAACGTGCCTGTTAGTGTAATATACTTCTTTCAATAAAGTTAGTCACTGAAAACCTGAGGTCACTGCAAAATATTCATTTCAAAATAGAAATTACAAAGAAATGTATGGAGCGATGTTGGGTGTTGAGTGTATGACGTCAAAAAATGATCGTAAAAGTATCTTACTTATATGTGAACAGTGTAGTATCATGGTTGCAGTATTTTTGTATGTGAACATCTCTTTTCAGAGATATAAACATTTGAAATATCAATATGCAAATTAATGAGATGACGTATTCAAGAATGGGTTACATTTTGCGGTGTAATTTATGACAAGTTACCCTGGGTGCCATGGGCAGTGTGGGGCTTGTTTGCGAGAGAGGGAGGGAGGAGGAACTAAGCCCCACACAGCCTCTGGCACCCAGGGGTAACGTCAAGTGTTCTGAAGTGAAATAACCTAAAAGTGTACAAAGCCATATATTTCAGTTGTAAGGATGATTTGCAAATGGACAGCATTTTTGTATTATAAATTAGTTGAATTTATGTCATCTCATTTGCATATTTCAAATGTTTATACAGTGCAAACAATCTGTCAATGACGTCACAGCTTGTTTATGTGGGGGATAGAATCTCCAAATCCAATAGAAAATTCAACAAAATTTGCTCCTAGCAAAACAGTTTACTCTAAAATGGCCTGGTTTTCAGATATAATATGGGTTGATATGTACTAAAAAAAATTCTTTGTGTTTGCTGACTATTCTACTTCTCTTCGTGGATTGATATGGGTTTTAGAACAATTTTAGGTGAATTTGCATTGATTTGACCCCCTCCGATGACCATGATCCTTTGCATTTAAACAATAGATTGCTGAAGATTGTTTTGATGTGACATCATAGTGAATTAGGGCAGTTACTAAATAGTACAAAATAGTGTTAACAATAGAAAGCAATGGACTTTCCAAGAAATTGTGCTATTTAGTATTATTAAAGTTTCACGGTTATATTGTTTGCACTCCGTATCGCCTAAACGAAAATGTTACAAACAAAAACACTGCAACCATACTAATACACTATTCACATATAAGTGATTTTGAAAGGGAAAGGAGATGACGTATCATAAGTTATGGGCTTCCTATATGTATTACGACCGTGAGATATGGTAACCAAAAATAATCCGCTGGCCAATAAGCCGGAAGACTCGTGCTGACAAACAGAATGTACACGAACATGAAGCGTAAACTGACGCTTATTTCAAGTTAGATTTTTCTTCGTAAAATCACGGGATCGCTTGTACAAACTACAGCAATGACAAAACTTATAGAGTGGCTTTTAGTCATTGTGCTTGCTTTTTCTACTTGGATATCTTTGTTAACAGGAATGGTTCCATTCACTGTTTCTCATCGATTGAAAGAAGTCATTTGGCCGGTAAGCTTAAATAATATCATTCTATTGATATAACCTTGATGCTTTAATAAACTGAAGCTCCTTGTCTCTTTCCTTGGAATATAGATGCCAGTTTATGCTATTATTGTTTTTGGGGTAAGTCTCGATCTTTCATGTCCTATTAACATCACATTATTTGATTCCCAGTTTGACAATACGGACTTATTTTTATCTCACTTTTCAGTGTTATTCTCTAGTAGTGGTTGGTTTTAGAGTGGCAACTTTTAACGATTGCATAGAAGCTTCAGAATCATTAAAACAGGTCGGTTGTACTTCTAATTTAATCGCTACGCCAGAAGATTTTTTCCGAACTCTCTCTCCGTTGCCATGCATATTCTTTCAGTCATGTCCCGACCCCCACCCCCACCCAACCAACTGCTATGTAACTATTCACCAATAAGCGCTTTCCCTTCGGTAAAATAGTTATTAAATAAATTGCCAATCATTATACACTTAGTCAATGCTTTGTTTTATTCTACACAGGAAATACAACAAGCAAAAGTGGACCTTACTAAGAAAGGTTTCAAATTTGATTGATGAAATGGGGGAAAAAGGCTATTTATCATTATGCCATGTCAAATAATAAAATAATATTACAGATTATGGAAAGATGACTTCATGTTCTAACAGAATTACCTAAAATTGTAGTATTTTAACTTTCTCAAAATACACAAACTTTTTTTTGGGTTGTTCAGTATCTAAAGTGGCTGAGCAAATGAAAATCTTAATTTTTTTTACTTAGAAAATATTTCAATCTAATAGGTTGACTCCTTTTTCATTTAAATATCCAATTCCCTTGCTTTACTAGTATTTTATAAGATACCCATTGATTAAGAAAAATGAGTATGGAACTGGGTAAAAATCTTTTTTACAACTTGGCAGTCATGGGTTGATTCTGCTTCATCTTCTTTCTCTATTCTTTTCAATATCAATTCAATTTCAGAAAATAAATGCTTATGCTCAAAATAATCAGTATTAGTAAAAACCAGTTGTAGCAAGGAAAGGTATTGTGTTCTTAGCTGTGAAAATATACAAAAAGAAAATCAAACCCTTAGTTATCTAAACATATAATAGTAAGTTTCATAAGGTATGTTGAATAAATGATCAGGAGTGTCTAATCAGGTTTAAAACCATAAGGTGCATAGCCAATCTAGTGGTTTCTATCCTGATAAAACACAATTTGCAAGATTAGTGAACAGCTTCAAAAACTCATGAATTATTCACAAACCTTTGGTTGAATTGCCCTATTTCACTATGACATCACTGCTTGTTTATGTGGGGGATAGAATCACCAAATCCAATAGAAAATTCATCAAATTTTGTTCCTAGCCAAACAGTTTAATCTAAAATGGCCTGGTAATTTCAGATATAATAATATGTTAATATGTAATAAATAATATTCTGAGTATTTGCTGGCTATTCTTCTTCTCTTTGTGGATTGATACAGTTTTAGAACATTTTTTGGCAAATTTGCGTTGATGGTCCTTTGTGCTTAAACAAAAGATTGTTTTGATGTAAAGTCATAGTGAAATAGGGTGATTAGAATGACCAACCATGGATAAAGGCTTATGAATTACTAATAGTTTTTATTAATTATATAGTAAATAATCCCACATATTATGGTTAGGGCAATGGGATTCAACTCTAAACATGAAGCAGAGAGATACCACTAAAGCCCATCTCTGACCCCAACAAAAAACCCTTCCAACATGTATTTTTAAACTTTTTTTTTTTTGACAAAGCTGTTTTACTTTAAAATAATTATTTGAAGTAAATAATTACACAAACACTTAATACCTGGTTTCCTGGGTTGAGATCAGTAATTTGTCTTAATACAATTTCCAGAAGCACCATCATATCTGAGGTAAAAAAAAGCCCTGATGTATCTTTACTAGCAAATACATCCAAGAGAAACTTGAGCACTGAATTAGAGCAGTTGCGAGGGTAATCAAACAGCACAACTGGATCCTCTAGAACAAGACAAAATGTTTAAGGGTTAGTCCAAATGTGAATGTTATTGAACATAAGAATCTAAAGTAATTATAATGGATAGAATTTATTACATAGCCACGATACAATGTTTAACACACTCTTTGATTGGTTTATTAGTTTGCCTGAGCCTGTACTCAAAAAGTGGTGCACACTGATGACAATAACTCCCTTTATGTCTGACATAAAATAGCACTTGGAAATGTATGTCCCATTCTGTATACAACTACTGTATTTCATATAATTTTTTATTATAAAGTTAGGATAGTATGTGCATTCTGATTGGTTGAAAACTGTGCTTTATTGGTGTACAAATCACAGTGCTGATGTCATCAGCATGCGCAAAGATGGCTCGCTAGATCCTGCAGCCATCTATCTTTTTGTAATAAATTTAATACCAAAATTAAAAATTAGTAACTACAGTATATAATACAACGAATATTAAACAGCTTTTTCCATCCTCTGTTCAGTAATAAAGCACTGAGGAAGCGCATGGAAAAAGCTGTTTTATTTGTTAAATAAAGTTCTATTTAATGTTCCTCAAAACTTTAAGAGGTTAATTGCACTTTTTAAAAGACATAATGTTGAAATAATTTATCCTATCTTGAGACATTGGAAGATAATATGTCAAAATTCAACACATTGAAAACACTTGAAATTGAAAATGCTGAGTCTCATGTGACACTAATTGATAATAGGTTTTAAAATGTATATTATTTACCCTCTCTGTTAATTAATAACATAACCTTCTCACTGACATTCTTAGTGGTCTTACAAGTTGCTAACACATTCATTACAAGGTTTTTCTTCAGATCTGAAATAATAAAAATAGATTCCATATCACTTGATCCTTCTAAGCAATTAATACTGTCATTTTTTAATGTTTTTTAACAGGGCAACTATAGATTGTAAAAAATACTAAATTAATCAGATTCTTTTGAACACATTAATCATAATCATAAAAGTTTGACCTGAGAAATGCTGATTAAATGCAAGTAACAAGCCTACAAATGAATCAATAAGCTGATCTCCATCTACACCATCTGGAGCATTCTCTATGCAAGAAATCAGGTATATAACAAATTTCTTGTCTAACTGATCTGTTGAAGATAAATAAGAGAACCTTGAGTACAGAACAAGTATAGTAAGGTCGCTTAGTAACAGCGAAATTCAAGAAAATGCAGCACCCTTGAGTAAGGCATAATCTGATTAGTAATACTGTCAACTTTATAACAAGTAAAAAAAATTTTGTTGCAGCCTGCATTGCCACTACTGCCCTCTTTTATCTTTCGTAATGCAAATACAACTTTCCAATATACTTATCTTGCAGGTATTAGCAGGGAAACAAATAAAATCAATGTTTACAATGGTTACTACTAAAATTCTAGTCCGCCAACTGTACTTATGCTTAAGATTACTAACCATACAACCAGTGTGGTAGTGGCTCTGCTGTAGAAAATACCATTGTTAAAACAAGAGATGAATACAGCTGTAACTGTAAATCTGAAGAAAAAAAGTTACATGTTTGTAAAAAAACAATCACATTTTTAAATACCTTCATTATTGGAGGTAAATATTATTATTTATCAGACTTACCTTGAGGCATATCTTGCATTGTTCTTGCAAGCTCTCCTGGCAGTACAGAGCATAATAGCTGTGTGATAACCTCTTTGTCAATCCCACATAGACAACCAAACAGCTGTAATAACTGAAGCCTAATGCTTGCTCTGTGCTCCTTAGTGATGTGCAGAATAAGTGATTAGGAACACTGCTTTAATACCGATTACATGTACTGTGCTGCAAAGTGTGATCAAGATATCACTAACCATTTGAAAATATACAACAGTGGATTGCAGGTACTCAAAGTCATTCTGCTGGAGAACAGCTTTAGAGACTTCCTGATTAGCATCAACCTAAATGAATGTGAAAATGGTTATATATTTATTATACAAAATAATCAATACTTGACAATGTATTCTACAGTACAGGGAGTAAAACATCCACTATATAATACTTATTTAATAGTTTAAGAGATTAAAAAATAAATACTAGTGTTTAAACATATTAGTACCAGTAAAATGAGCAGTTCTTTAAGCTGGTCAAGAATTTCAGGTTCATCCATGTGTAAAGCCCAACTCCTTTGTTGTGCATCATCTTTGTGTTCTGTCAAGGCCAGGAAAGCCTTTTCAATACATTGACCATCATGTGTTGAGATTAGGCTTTCATTCGAGTGAACACCACATTCCTTCAAATTAACATCAAGAAAAAAGATTATTCAGTTTACTTCTATCTTGAAATATAGACAACCTGATCCATGGATTGAAAGGGTTGTAGAGTTGCAGAAAATGATTCATGAAGGAATGTTTGATTCAAACAATGGATTAATGACAGCTACAGGCAGTCAGACTCCTAAGGTTAAGCCTCTATATGAGTAAAAAGTCATCAGAATTGAATATCATAACTGCCATTCAAATACAGTAGTATTAAAAATTAAATCATAAATTATTAAATTAAAATATTATGTTAATAATATTTGTAATCGTAATATTTATTAATAATTCAATAGGGGGAGACTCAATGAATAATCACACAACTGGGGTCGCGAGAGAGTACTGCACACCCCAGTCAGCTCAGCTAATTAGTAATTGCTATTTAATAAATAAAAATGGCACCTTTTCATTGATTATTTCTCTCAGTAAAGTTTCCATGGGATTGGCTATACTTGGTATTTTTGCCTTGATGTGATTTACAATAGTCTCGGCTACAACAAATGAGGTTGTATAACTAATACCTGAACTAAAAAAAAGATTACATTATAACTGTCCTGTATTTATATTTGAGAAGGCTTTAGCCACCATAGTAATGTTGGTCCAGTTTTAGAGTGAATTTGGACTTTCCCAAGATGTAGGGAGGCTCAGAGAAAGAACAAAATTACAGAGTTTGTATGGAAGAAAATTGGAATATCCAGGGGTAGGAGGAGTGGGGTATGGATATTTTGTGATTTACATTTATTTATTGATTTACCACCATCCGGTGGTAAGTAGCTCAGTTGGTAAGAGCGTCCGTCTGTTGTGCGGGAGGTCGTGGTTCAAGCCTCGGCCAGACCAACACTCAGGGTCTTAAAATAACTGAGCAGAAGGAGCTGCATTTGTAATTACATCTGCAAATGGTTAGACCTTCAAGTCTTCTCGGACAAGGACTTAAAACCAAAGGCCCTGTCTCCCAACCCTTCCTAACCTACAGTATAATGGGGGACATAAAAGAACCTGTTGAATTATTCGTATAAGTAGGGGATTGTCTCTCCCGGTTCAACAGCCTATACCAATCTGGAGGCATTAATACTCACTAACAAATCACTCATTTATTGTAAGCTGCACGGCTGCTACAAGCGCCTAAATAAGCAGTCCGTAAAGTCCTCCACTGTTCATGATTGTGAAGCACATGGAGACCATGATTAAGATTTAGATTTTATTATTATTATTATTATTATTAACCTCCATGTAAAATGCCCTATATAAGAACCCCATTATTATTATTGAGTAAATATAAAGCAACAACAAAAAAACCAGACTATAATGTAATGGTGCCTATGGCCCAGTTATCATTTATAACTAAATTTCAAGAGCTAGGTTTCGCTTTTGATTAAATAAGCAAGGAAAATTGTAACTTGGCTTGAAAAGCCAAAAATTATAATTGATTCAAATAATATATAACGTAACTTGGTTGGTTGATTTCAAATTAATTACTGTAAAGTGAGTCACTTTATTGCACAATTTAAATTATATAATACTTACTTTATTCTAAGATTTTCCAAAAGCTCTGTGATGAAGTTGGGTGGGATAACTATTTCTTTCTGAGATTCACTGGTTATTGCTGAAAATAATTGCAACAGAAGAATTATGCTTGTTAATCTTTTGTAAATATTGTTGGAGTAAACACAGTGATGTTACAAACACTATAACCATGTCTATATTGTTTCCTATTGTCTAACTAATAGCACTTAATATCTTCACCATCATGTCAAATCTCCTCAGGAGTCATGGTGGAAGATGGCTTGCTATGTTGGCCTGTGTCTCTTACTCCCCAAGATCTCATCACTGAGTTGACTGCAGACCAGTGTCATGCCTTAAGCTCTTCTATAAAGGTTAGCACTAACTAGTTTTATTGTTTTCTATTGACTAATAAATAGCACTAAATAGTGTTCCTGTATCTAAATTAATTATTTACTTAGTAATACTGTATTTAGTACTAATTAGGGCACCAGAATGTTGCATGCTTTTAATTGCGTTTATACTCTAAATAATATCATTCTGCTTGCTCTTTGCATTTACATGGAATATTATTAATATGTAATTACCGCCATTTGCATTGCTACGTGGCCACCCCAGACAAAAATCGTGTCAATCAAACACATTGACGTTGACGTCATTTACACACGTTTGGATTGTTTGATTGACAGCAGTCTATTGCAAAGTGCACGTCACGATTTTTGTCTGGGATGGCTGTGTAGCAATGCAAATGGTAGTAATCAACATACCCAATGAGCATTCAGTACATGTCAAATGTTCTGAATAAGCTGCCGATGTCTCTTCTGAAGAGGATGAGGGAACAGGAGGAGCCCTTCTCTTCAATGAATGTTTTGACACAGAAGATAATTTTGGAGCAGGTCTGCTGGGTTGTACTGGGAAAGTGCTTGGCTCAGTTTCTGATTGTGACTCACTGCTTATTAGCTTTACTTGGGAAAGGACCATTTTGCGATGCTCTATTAGTTTTCTGAAAAAATTATGTTAAGAATGATGCTTTTATCAATGCAAGGTTGCATGTAATCAAGGGAGCTAAGCTAACTAAATGGTAACCATTATATTTTGTTTGATAGCTGCATTCCAATACCTTAAGTTTGACCTCTGTTCATTCGTGTATGTTCCTCCATTACTCGTTGCCTGAGCATGAATAACTTCCATTGCTCTTTCAATAGATTCAAGGATTGCCTTACGAGCATCTGGGTTTTCCTGAAGTTCAAAAATAGTAATTCTTATTTGCAAATTACTGTTGCGTTGCATTTAGAAACAGGGTATTTTTTATTCCCCTCTCTTTGTATTACACTTGTTCTGGTTTTCATAGCCGCCATGTTGGATAAATTTAACAAAAGATTATTAATTATTGTCTTGATTAATACTGTATCATCCAACATGGCCATCATGTCTTATCTGTCTTGTTTCTTCTTATTTTATTCTCTTGAGAAAGATTGCAAACCAGCAATACACCACTGGAAATTTAACACTCACATTCTGTAAATTTATCACTCATATTCTTTTATACATTCATGCATTAATCCTGCAAATTACTGCGATTTAAAGCAGGAACATAAACTAGAAGCAAATGTTATTACATGTAGAAACAAACCATTTCTTGTTCATCAGGTGTCAAAAAGCTTGTAGGCACTAATCCAACATGACCATTTTCTGCTTGCATCCTCCACCAGTTTGTGTCATGTTCATGAATAAACATAAACTTATCCCCAGCCTTGACGTGAAGGACATCACTCTCACTAGATGAATAATCATAAAGTGCTCGATACATTTTTCATAAAGTAAACTCAACAACAACAAGATGAAAATTTGAATGGATCGGTTATCTCGTTTATCCCAGTCCTCCCCAGTCTTTCCGAGTCGTGACGTCTTTCCAAGCGCAGGAAGCCCAGTGTCTCCATATGATAAAAGCCATGGGAGAATATTCATCTGGAATTAGTATATATAACAGGACTCCATGCTGTCCAATTAAGAAATAATTGGACGAGGAAAATTCCGAGGACTGACAAATTCGATGAGTCCGTAGGCCGAGTCCAATTTGGCAGTCAGAGGAATTTTTCGATTTTTTAATTATTTCTTGATTGGGGAGCATGCAATCCCATTACCTATTAATTATATAGCATGCCTTATTAATCCCATATCGACAAGACCTGTCCATTAAGAAAATAATTGGGTAGTTACCTATATGGGATTAATAAGAAGCTGTATAATTATAATATTAATAATATTAATCTTTGTCATTTCATTTTGAGTTTAGAGGGATTTTGAGCATTTTTCTTTGCAGAATTAAATGATAAACAACTTATCAGTAGGCTAAGCATCTGATACAGCTTTGCATTTTTTACTCGTCACTTGTATTTTGGCTCAGTAAAGGCTCGCCAAAATACTCCATGACTCGTAAAAATACACAGTCACTATCAGATGCTTAGCCGACTGATAACCTCTATTTATTTCACTAAGGTAACATATATAGTTAGCCTTACAGCTATCTATTTTTAAAAGACTAACGCCCAGTGGGAAAATGCACGAAGTCACACAAACAAACAAACAAGCAAAAAATCTATCGGAAAATTGACATATTTAAAATGTAAGATAATATTCACCTAGCCATTAATTGGCAATTTTTGAATGAAAATGCTTGAACGTTTTATGAACTAAATAAGACCGAATTCATTGGATTTGAACGAGTCTTTGATTAGTCCCTTTGATGCTTTTGTGTTTCTCATTGAAATGGATCGATGGGTTTGGGCTGTGTTTTGCTAGAATTTAATTTTATTAAGATAATAATTCGAGTTTTAAAGCAATATGAGTATTTGAAAACTCAATCATTTATTGTGACACTTAGAATAAAAGCTAACACAGCGGTACGGATGTTCTTTTGTTACAATCACGTTGTCAAGTGATGTCTTTTATATGCACTTGAGACTCTTTTGAATGCAAAGTAAACGTTTTCAATATTTCAAAGTGTCCCTCGTTCAACTGAATCAACTCAGCTGAGGAAAAAAGGCAAATGTTGGACGGGGGGACAGAAGGCGGAAAAAAGTTAAAACTACTTGTTGTACATCAGCGACTAGATTAAGTACTTGTCGAAGTCGATTGCAAAGGCTATATCAGTAACATACGCCCCTCATGATATTCAATTTGAAGTTTGGCTAATTTCGTAATTCTTTTTCTCGTCTTTATAAGTTACTGAAAACCGTTAAGATCCCCTCAAGTTTATCGTAAAAAGATTAGATGGGGGATGTAAGTCTAATTGCATGAGGTCACGTGGGATGTAGGACCGAGCTAATGCCAAGCGATAGATAACTAACCCACCCTTGCTTTTATCCCCAACACGGAGGTTACTTAAGAAGAGCATGTAGCTGAACTCATTCGCTTTCAGTGTATACCGAGGTCTACGACCATCATGAGGAGGGCATCGCAAGTAGTTTTTGGATTGCTGTTTCTAGCAGTTGGAATTGTAGGTTCATTTGCTAATCAAAGGTAATGAAAATGCTATATGCCTTGAATCCCGTAATGCATGATAACTTGAATTTTTAAAGCGACAGTTGCCGAATTTTATACAAACGCCACCAGTTCTCTATTTTGCTTTAAACTTTTTTAACTGCTCGTGGTCGGGTTGATGCGGGCTATTGTAGGGTTTATAAAACGTTTTCAATTAATTCAACGACCGGTAAAAAAAGTGTCCCTAACCGCAACTGGGTATAAGGTAAGGTGAATAAAGTATCACTGAGACATTGGTCTTTCTTTTGTCGCAGTAAAGTGGTAATAAACAAAATGTCACTGAAAATAAGTATGAGTTTTTGATTACACAGTATCATAGTTTTTTATTATTTTTTAGTTTTTTTTACCATCTATTTTGGCCTTGTCTCTAGTCGTTATCGACGTTTACATTTGATATTGTGTTTCCCATCGCGCGCGATCGTATCAGTGAACATTATATTCCTTATATGTTCTAGGGATGTGGTTTACAAGGTTGTACCACGTGACCAAAGGCAGGTCGATTATCTCGATGGACTGCTCAAGAATGACCCATCTGTGAGTTGCCTGGTAACAACCAGATTATATCAGTATTCATATCATTTATATCATATATTCATTTATATCATATATTCATATCAGTATCCATATCATATCACACTATACTTAACAGTTTGATCCAACAACATCACTATTGTTTGACTTTCTTTTTGCAGCTTGATTTTTGGGTTTTTCCTGTCAGCCCAGGGACTGACGTCGTAATACACATCAAAGAAGGACAAACGAAGGTCTTTGAACAGATGATGGAAGAAAATGATCTGACATATTCTATCGCTATCCATGATCTGGAACCTCTGTTACAGAAAGAAAAAATACAATCTAGAGCAGGAGGGTTTGACGCCAGCTACCACGACATTGACCAGGTCAGTTCATTTAGTTTAAATAACTTAATTATTCATGTAGCACAGATTTATTTTGTTACTAAGCATGTAGTTCCATTATGATGACGATAATAATAATAATAATAATAGTTTATTATTTAATAGATGATGATAATAGTAATTTTTTTTAAAATATATATTATAATAATTTTATAGACAATGATGATTATAGTAATAATGAATATAAAATAACAAATATATGTACAAATTACTTATTTATCGATAAAAATATATTTGCAAGATATAAAAAACAATTAAAGGTTAAAAATAAAAAAGAATTTTTTAGAAATATATTCAAAAGTTAATCTAATTAAATGACTTAATGGCTCCTTGGACAGTGTCAATGTCAATATCACAGTTGTTTACATCATAAGGTGTTCGCCTTTTTTTTCTTGAACCTCTCAAGCATACAAGTACAGAACGCAGAAGAGCAAATGATAATAGTAATAATAATATTAATAATCAAAAAATATCTTTATTCTTCTTTCTTTTTGAAAAATTTCAATGATAATAAATATAAAATAACAACTTACGAATAAATTTCTCTTAAGCTTTGATAATTCTAAAAATATATTCTTATATAAAAATTAAGAAATATGTTTGAAATATTCGTAATAGATTCACCGAGAAATCAAGACCCTTGCCAGTGCACATAGTGACGTCGCATCCATTATCAATCTTGGAAAATCTCACGAACAAAGAGATATGTTGGCAATCAAGGTAACCTTTAAATAACTAACCTACTGAGGACGGCCACAGGAACCTGTTCAAATGCTCGATACTGGGGGTCTGTAGTCGCAATTGCTATACACAAGTTTGTTTTTAGCATACATGCAGACAAGCAGTCCAATCATTACTGTGATTTGCCTTTTAGGTTTGGAGATATTTGGAGACAAAATCTACAATTTCACTTTCAGAGGTGGTGGGTACCGGGCAACACCACCCCTCCTCCCTAAATCGGGTCCCGTGAGATGACAATCGTTTTACCCTCATCCCTATACTGAGTAGTACATTCAATTAATATTCTACAGATTAAACAAGGATCTGGCAGAAAAGATCTGTTTTTCTTTAACTGTGGTATTCATGCTCGAGAATGGATTAGCCCTGCAACTTGTATGTATATGATACGGAAGGTAAGTATATTACACGTAGCCCTCATCCACACCCCCTCCCCTATATGTTTGGGTTTTGTCAGCTGATGTGGATTTTTTCTTTTTTTGATAGATTCTTGAAACGCGTAATAATGATGCTGATGTTCAATACATGTTGTCACGGTTTGAGTGGGTAATCTTACCTGTCCTTAACGTGGATGGATATCAACATACTCGAACAAGAGTAAGAGACTTCTCGATTGATCGGTTGATTGACTGATCGAATTCAATTGCTTGATTACCTGAATCGATTGAATGATTGATTGCGGGTTTTTTTTTCAGAGTCGCATGTGGCGTAAGACTCGTAAGCCGTATGGCAGCTGCTATGGTGCTGATCCAAATCGTAATTTTAACTATCGTTGGGCTGGTATGTACACGTTATAACGAATATTGTGTCAGTAGGGCTGAGATATAAGCTAACTTTACTCTTATTTTTATTTATATCTATTCAGGTGTCGGTACTTCCAGTTCGAAATGCTCAGACATTTTCACAGGAAGTCATGGATTTTCGGAGATTGAAGCTTACAATGTTGGCAAATACTTGTATGGACGAAGGAAAGAGTTAAAGGGATACATTGATTTTCATGCTTATAGCCAGCTATGGATGAGTCCTTGGGGATATACAAACAGTTATCCACCTCAATACGCTAGGGTAAGGATGCTCTCGTCAAAGACATGGAGAAATCTAGTTGTTAATAGCTGCAATATTGCATTCTCAACAACCAAGTCTATGTCTTTTAAGTTCCTATTTGCAATACTTGTGGGTGGTTATAATTAATATATAGTGCCTTTGTTATATACCGCTCCTCATTAATGTTCGACATATACTATAAGTGTGATACCCATCGTATATAGTGAATTCTTTTTCCTTGTCTCTGCGTTAATTAATGTGAGTAGGGGATAGATCAACAAATAATTATCTCGATGGGTTATTTGAACGTTTACAGCAAGAGAAAGCAATGAAAGCTGCAGTGAAGGCCCTTTCAGCGGTTCATGGCACTTACTATAAATATGGACCAGCTGCAATCACAATATGTAAGTATCACAGTAAAGTAGATGCTAGATGTATCTTCATCGTTCTTACTTCCCTTTCTTTTGATTGTGATAACAGATCCTACAACTGGTGATACAACTGACTGGACATTTGGAGTGTTGGGTGTGGTCCATTCGTATTGTGTGGAACTGAGGCCACGATCGAGTAACCCAGGTTTTATTTTGCCCCCAGATAAGATCATTCCTGTTGGCCAGGAAACTCTGGCTGGACTTAAAGCATTGACTAGAAATATGACATAATAATATGATGATCAGATGATAAATTAAATGATCCATTTGGCCTATCAGTCGTTATTGTATTCGTTATTCATGCACTGAACCTGCGTGTGATAAGAGACTGGACCTGTGCGTGATAAGAGACTGGACCTGCGCGTGATAAGAGACTGGATCTGTGTGTGATAAGAGACTAGACCGACATTGGTGAAAAACGCACTGCGCATGCGTTGGAAGAAAAAACAAAATGGTGGACAATAACAATTGATCACATCTAAAGGTAGGTTTTATTTTAACCGACAGGACTATTTTTAAAATAGTCGTTTTGGAATTTTACAGATATTTTTGCATTTCTTTACATAGAATCCGACCACGTGATTATCTGCAAATTAGCCATACTGAATGTCGACGTCGGGCCCGAGTGGCGACATTTTCAAAGATAATTTTTGCTTTGTATAAACAACAGTTTTTTTGTATAAATCAGCAGTGTATCACAATGGAAATTATCTTGCTATTGCGAAAAGGAAAACCTTAAGTTTTCAGTATTTTTCTTAAGTTTCGCGATCTCGTATAACAATCAAAACAATGGCATCAAAAATATAAGTTGCCCTTAGTTACGCTACGCTATCTCCGAGCGTGCGCAGTGCGTTTTTCACCAGTGTCGACTAAACCTGTGTGCGATAAGAGACTGGGCCTGCGTGTGATAAGAGACTGGACCTGCGTGTGATAAGAGACTGGACCTATGTTGGCAACTGCCACGTGTCACAATCCTACCTCCCTAGTATAGTTCCTATTCCTATTCTGCTATATTATATAATACGTCCCCTTTATACAAGTTGGCACTTTTGTTTTGGCTTTATAAAAAAGAAAGAAAAAATGATGACTTTTGTAAACTGTTTATTTGTCTTTTTCCGTGCATATGATCAAATGGGCGTTCCAGATACTAAAGGACTTCGTGTTGTATGGTTGTATTGTAATGTTTTTGACATGCAGTTTTGACAAAACTCTTCAAAGATATTGAGGCCATTTAAAGGCAGACACGGCTGGCTTTGTATTGATTCAATTATAGTACAGTAACCATCATGTCGAGATTCTATAAACACTGATTTACAGGACTTCTGCTAAAGCCTTAAGTCCTTGAAAGGTTTCCTTTCCTACTGGTGCGATAAATGAAGGTGGTAGAACAAAACCATAAAGGTCCATTAAACTTGGTCGTAGTTCAACACCATATGAATGTGTAACCCCAAGAACTCCAAAAGTCCAATCGGTAGCGTCTCCTGATGTAGGATCTGACATAATAACAATAACCAGATTAGATAGATATCCCCACTAACCGGTAGTTAACTCACGGCACCAATACTTACAAATCATGATTGAGGATGGACCATACGTAAACTCTGTCCCATGAACGTGTTTAATAGCTTTTACCACTCTGTTCATTGCCGATGCCTTTTATAACATAGAAAAAACAAATCAGCACATCTTGAGTAACATAGACACATGTCAGTAAACTTGCTTTTTGGTCCTCTCTTCTGCTTCTAGGGTTTTTCTCCCTTAGCAAACATCAACTTCTAAATTCCAAATCGATCTTGGACCAAGGACCAGAGTTTTAGGTGCTATCTAGTTAATTTACCTGTTTTCTATAATTGGGAGGAAACTGACGCTTATATCCCCATGGTGACATCCATAATTGACCATAAGAATGGAAGTCCACGTAACCACGTATTTGTTTTCTTCTGCTATACAAGAACTTGGCAACATTTCTTGTCTCCACTTCAGAGAATGCCCTGGGTCCAGGGTAAATTGGACTACAAGGCTTATTGGGTGCTGATCCAACACCTTTTTGAAAGGAAAACTAATTAGACGATACAATCATACTTTCTTTTTCGACTTCATGCAGGGCAACTTACCTCCCCAGTTATGGTTAAAGTTCCGATTAAGATCTGCTCCCATGCAGCCATCTACGCTCGGACTTTTATTCTTACGCCACATACGATCCTTCCATAACAAACACAACATTCATAAACCGTATCAGTATATTATTAGTAATTATAAAATAACTATCATAGATATCACGTTCTTTTCGGTTGGCAGTGCGTGCATTATGAGACAACATAGAGGGCGCGTGCACTTTCTTTTTATTCATTCGTGTCCAAAAACGGCTTCTCTATTTTGTATTTATGAGAGAAATCAAAAGCTTGCTTTATGTGCTGTATGTCGTCATAAAGCAATTGAGGTTTGGCTTCAGGACACTTAGGGATTGGCTATGAATGTGCTTAGTCCTGGCAAGCCAAATTAGACATTTACAAAGGTAATATACATGAAAAAGGTTTTTGACTCTGATTGGCTAAAGACAGTGCTTTTCAAATGAAACACCAGTGCAAAAATCTTACAAGTCCAAACTTAGTTTTCAATGACGGATATAAAATCAAACTTTTCTCGATTTGGCTCGGTTGTTAACATTAGTAAACATGAAAACTTTGTATGGTAAAAGAACAATTATAATGGAGAAAATACAACATTTTCCTGCTTACGACAACTTACTCTATTTCGTGTATACAAGTAACCGTCGACGTTTATTATTGGCAAGATGATCCATTCCAGTTTTTCGATCAACTTTCGAATTTGACTGTCTCTTTCGTAGTTATTGACGAGCTGATAATCGAAATGAAAAATCGTATTTTGTTATCTCTTGTAATTGGTTATTTATCATAAGTATCATTATTGGTAAATAATGCATTCCTTATCAACTTACCCGTCGTGCTAAATACATACATGTAGAAATACTAATCCACTCTCTGCTGTGAATCCCACAGTTCAAAAATAATATAGGCTTTTTCTTCGTTTGATTGGCACTAATCTGTGGCAAAGAAAAGCATGATTATGCGGGTGAAGGTGCAAACATCATTATTATAGAGTAAGAAGATATAACTAGCTAAAAACTAGTGTGAGCCGCGTAAGTGTTTCTAATGAAACAGTAATGATGAGAAGGTAAATTGTACACCGTGAAAAAGATGAAAAAATTTACTGACGTTTTGGACGCTAGTCCTTCGTCGGAGTGAAGAGTGATTATTATTATAGAGTGATCACTGCTCCATTGTTTAGTGTCTAGTAGTAGTAGTAGTAGTAGTAGTAGTAGTAGTAGTAGTAGTAGTAGTAGTAGTAGTAGTAGTAGTAGTAGTAGTAGTAGTAGTAGTAGTAGTAGTACTACATACCTGAATCAAGTAAATGTTGCGTCCTTCGTATGTTTTCCCAATACTGCTCACACGGGCAATTGTGTTGTTATGGAGTTGAGACAAACGCCGCATTTCACTTTCGATCTGCAAAATTAAGGGCCCTACTTTTCTCAGACATATCGGATATGCCAACAAAGGAGCTTATAATCAAAAGGAAGATGAATTATTGTATATCCTTACCTGTTGATAAGAGTGGAAAGAAGAATCAAAGTTTCTTCCTGAACGAAGTCTCATGCCCTCCATGTTGACCAGCCTTTGCAGGTTGCGCAAACGTACTTCGAAAGCAATATTATTTTGTTGTAGAAGTCTTTCAAATTGTTTACATTTTGAACGCGAGACATGAACATCTACAGGTCGCGCGATGAAAGAGGGGAATGTCCAAAAATCTAGCTGAGAAAAAAAAAATCAAAACCAAACGATGAATGAATTATCAAGATGAATTTCAACGTTTTGTTGCAAAAACGTCACCGAAATGTTCCAGTATTACTACGAGCAGCACTGATTGGAGGAGAGCTTGAGGGATGCAATAGGCTTTACATAGAAAAGTTACCAATCTTTTTATACTATATTATATTATACCTCATAGTTCTGATCGTCTTCCACTAATCCATTCAAGAATTTCAAAGCAGCTTCAGTCTTTGGTGTCACCCTCAAAACACGATCCCTAGTGAACCATAGCAAAGAATCAATAGATCCTCTCCCAATCAGTTCGTGAAGTAAGATTTTTTTGTGGCAGCTGTAACTTTACATTTGCATGACTTGTGATATAGACATAGGTAAATATATTCTCATCAAAGAACGTTCTTCGACGACTAATGATTTAACATTTTTGCCCATGTTTTCTTCCATGAAATCCAACATAACATACAACATAATTGAATCGTGCTTGAACTGTCCATGTCAAGATAATCATATGATGGTGATATAAGAAAGTTCCTATAGTTAACATCGTAATTAATAAAAACCTTAATTCAATGTTTTGTATTTATGGTTTAGGGGGGTTTAGTAGTAAACAATATGACAGGCCTTAAAGGTCAGTAAAGCCAGTAAAAGTCTGCATGAGCTAAAGTTATAACGCTCAGGCGTGATAATCTTTAGAAGCCTGACTTGAAAAAACCATATATGATGTACTTCGTATATGGACAAGTTCATAAGATTATTACCATTTAGCTCAAATTATCGTGTATTTCATAAACCAGTCAGCATAGATGTGTGCGTGATGTCGTATTAAAGTGATCATGACCACGTACCCGTAATAAGTCTTTCTTCTTCCCACTGACGCTTGACTAATCACCAACACGATTACTGTACTGATAATCAAATGCTCTATTGATCGAGCCATTGAAAAATATGAATACCCAAAAAAAAAATGTTTGAATAGATTTTCATCCACGGCTCCAAATCCGACTTAGAAGTCTAATTGACGACTCGCTGATTATTAACCATACAAGGATTGTATTACGGAGTTACGGATGTCTTGTGTTACGAGAGCCATACTAAATCAGTGACGTAAAGCAATTGAACTTTTGATAAGGATATTATTTCATGTCACCATGCCAGCTTCCTAACGTGATTTCCAAGCATAGTTATTTATATAATCTACTCCTAACCAAAGCCGACTAGTAATGTAGTATAGATTACGCCAAAAGCACATTCGTTTTCTTATCATCCGCAGCAAGGTTCCTGTGTATGATTTATATGAGGGAATGTATGAGAGTTATGACGAAGAAATGTCTATAAAATGTTTCACTCAACAATATGCTTTTAAACTTACTATACAATGGTTGCTTGTATCTTGGTCAGTCTACTCCGTTCTTATGGTAAATAAGCAAATTGTTGATTGAAACATTTTGTGTCATATTTTCGTCATATTTCACATACATTCCCTCATGTTAAACTATAGACAGGAAGGTACCTTTGTTTCGGATGTCTGTGGCATCATAACTGATCGAAAACTTAATGTCCTCATGGACAGTCCTTCATTGAATAGTCTGCTACGCAGCCGCTATTAGTGACGACACTCAGTAAGCGGCTGCTTAGGAAACTATACTGTAGAACCAATAAATGCGCTCTTAAAACTGCCTTTTTTACTAATTGGATGATTTCAGAAAACCTCGACATTTCACTCAAACGTGGAAAACTTCAACTGTGAATACTCTAGGACTGAGTAAAAGTCCACGATGACCATTGAATATCAGTGTCGCATAGAATGTCGAAATGAAGGGGCGTAAGGTATCAGGAAATGGCTCCCTTCTTTTGTGAAATTAAGATGAACTGAAAATGGCCCACATACAACAACTGAAGATGACACACATACATCAACTGAAGATGACACACATACATCAACTGAAGATGACACACATACATCAACTGAAGATGACACACATACATCAACTGAAGATGACACACGAACATCAACTGGTAGTTACACATACATCAACTGAAGATGGTACACATACATCAACTGAAGATGACACACATACATCAACTGAAGATGACACACATACATCAACTGAAGATGGTACACATACATCAACTGAAGATGACACACATACATCAACTGAAGATGACACACATACATCAACTGAAGATGACACACGAACATCAACTGGTAGATACACATACATCAACTGAAGATGGTACACATACATCAACTGAAGATGGTACACATACATCAACTGATAGTACACATATGTGCAATAAGGCTAAACAAGATTAACAAATGCGGTGAAAGTATTTGCAAAATCGAAGCAGAAGTATTTTGCCTTGGAGTGTTTTAATCGACCATTCAGACTAAACTTCCAAAACATGACCATGTCGAGGAATTTTTGTAGCATGGCAAGCACAACTGAGCATACTGATATCAACTGATAGCAAACATACATCAACTGATAGTACACATACATCAACTGAAGATGGTACCCATACATCAACTGATAGTACACATCAGATAGGAAGGATATAACACACACATCCGGTCCATGGAGCAGTTACATATTTAGTTTATTCTTGATCACTTTATGTATTTACAATAAGTTAAATATCATTAATAAATAATCTTTTTTCACTATCCTTAATGCGAATTGTCATCTTAACATGTTTATGATTATATTGGTTTGAGGATATGACTAAATAATCTATGTCAAGGGCTTAAAATAACGATAGAGTTGAGATCAATCTTAACATTCAGAATTCAGTCATTGTAAAGGTGGAATCTCATGACTAATAACAAGTCCGTAGATTTGCAAAATAGGCTTACTGTCAAGATTTGCAGGAATTGTATTTTCTAAATATCCGTGGAAACATTGATAGAATCCATTGGATAAGCTGAACAAATATCAAAGGTGCTTCATGGGTCAGGTTCTGCTGACCATGTCACTACTGTTTGGGCGCGTTAATTAACTTCACTTCAGTTCTCTCTCTAGATCTGTGTCAGGGCAGAAAAAGTGTTCAGTAGTCACTTTTATCCATCTACACTTGAGTAGCATCCATCTGGGCATTAATCTCCTGCAGTTCCAATGAAGTAGAGACCTGTTCACTTATCTCCTCGGATGATGAATTTTTATCGTTTTTCCTTTTCCCTTTTTTGTCCCTTGGTTTTTTCAGTGGAATTTTCACGTACATATCTTCATCATCGGTTTTCTTATCTTTCCTTAATGATGGTTTCTTAACGGGATTCAGGGTGCTGTTGGTTGAACTTGTCTTTTTGTTTTTGTTCTTTTTATCTTCAAATCTCACCTTCAGTCGTTGGACTGGGGCACCATATTTATAGCTTTCATCGTGAGGTTGGTCAATTGCAGCTTTTCGCTTAAGCATCATATCCAGTGCAAGTGTGCATTTATTGCTTCGTCTTCTTTGTTTTCTCCTGAAAATAACAACCATAAGGACAGGGATTCTCTCATTATGATTTTATACTAAAATTTATATTAAATACTTATTTTTTAGAAGATCATTTTAGATTTTAGAATATGAAGGGAGATACCTAGAGCTCATGTCGGTGTGAGAGGCATCGGGGTGGCAGATGAAATGCGTACCTTAATAAAATAACAACTAAAAGCACAACAGACACCACGATGACAGTAGGAACAACTAGTGCAGGAATGACTGCTTTCAGATTAACTCCTCTTTGTTTCTTGTTTTGTGTTGGATTGGATTGGACTATCGTAGTTGCTGAAATTAAGGATTAAACTTGATTTATTTATCACATGCTGGACTAAAATGTTTATCAGAAAAAAGATGTTTTACTTCAAAGTGGGACCAGAATTAGAATGCAATATAAACTAAAGACATTCTAAAGAAACTTACAGCAGAATCCACATGACATTGGACACAATCTAAACATCATTGGCCGGTCATTATCGCATTCGCCTTTTTCTTTCCATTGTTCGCACTGATTAACTCCATTATCCGGGATATCTACACATTCTAAAAAGATATAGAAGAAAATTAACTCTTATTCAAGAATATTTAGAATTTGTATATGTCATTAATTATACCTCTGCATTGGTTGATGGTGCGCGCACTTTGAAGGCCAAGAGTTGACAGTCCCTCTTTACATTTCATGCAATCAACTTGTCCTTCTTTGTCTTGGTAAGAGTCGGCAGGACACATATCGCAGTTATCTTGACTTACATTATGATAATATCCAACTGGGCAGTTCACTGAAAACAGAATGAAAGTCACTTGTAAACACAAAAGTTTATTAATGTTTTACTGAATTTCATAAAAACGCTCGATGCTAGCTACATAGAGAATTTTTTTTTTCTTCAAGTAGGAGAAGATACCATGATTGTGTTCATATTGAATTTTTCTTTCAGTCGAATATTTTATCTGAAGAGAAGGGAGCTAGGGAATAGGCACGTTCACAGTTCCCTGCGTCAACTTGAAAGGTATCCTGCTTTCGCATTGAAGCGAAAGTGATGAGCTAGCTTGCAATGATAGAGACCTTTTTCAAACACCTTGGACAATTAATGCATGAAATGTCTACGGTGTCTTTTGTAATTGTTATCTTTATTTATACTAAGTAGCTTAATGCTGCTCTTTTCAGTTTACGTGCATCTTCGAATTAATGCAAGAATAAAGCCACAAGCATCGATATTGGTCCAATTCAGTGTTGGTATTTAAATCGTCGCCGTAAAATTCCCACGTTTGCCCTCGCTTCGAATCCATCTACAGCTTCCTTTCAAGACGGCGCAGGGAAATATGAAGGGGATTATTGGAAGTGAGTGACTTTATTTACCGCATTGTTCATTCCAGTAAACCTGTCCTTCACCACATATCCCTTTGATGTCATCGATGACAAGACCTTGTTCTGTATCCAGTCGTAAAGGATAGCTGCCAATAATCATGGACAAACTACTAACATTTATACCATGTTTTATGAGAGCCTTAATCTCATTTCGAGTCGCATTTATATCTTCAGTTGATGCCTCTTTCGTTAAATAAACGCGGATGCCAAAATTTGCAGTCAAATCATGTTTAAATGTTTCTCTTTTGGCTCTTTTTGAGTTACACAATATCTTAGTACTGGCAACCGTACAACTGCCTCTCTTCACACAAGCACTCAGAGATGATGTCATATACTTCTTCAGGAGCTGAGAGATCTTATTTTCGATGCCTTGGAGAATAGCTGGTTCAAGACATTTTTCTGTTTTATAACTAAGGTGGCCCATAATAGACAGTTCGGTAAATCCAACGATTCCTACGACAAAAAAAACAAAACCTCTTCAACTGCGTGCTATAAAAAAGATTCGTAGTATACGATGTTTTGATGTAATTTTGATTTGAAATTCATTGATGATTCATGCACGAGCTTAAACCCCATAGATTCTTCGATTCATTATGGTCTCTTGATTCTTTATGTATAGACTACTAATAAGGATAATATCTTTATATAAAGAATACTAATGAGAACGCCTTTATCAGAGTTCAAGGTGCATCCATGTTTAAATGAAGAAACCTGATTAAGTAAATCATTCTTGGTTGATCGGTACTCACTTGAACAATCAGGAAAACGAGCAACTCCATCTGCGAATGACCTGAGGTTCACCCATCGCCGTTCAGCAGGAACACAGAAATAATGCTGTTGGAGTTCCTGGGTAAACGAGTATCCATTTTTACACCCAATGCTGCAATGGATGCCGCCATTCCTCCAGAATTGACAGAACTTGTAGCCGTTGAGTGGCATGTGTATTTTACATTTGTCAGCTTGGTAAAAAAAGCAGAATGAGTAAAGCACGTGATATGCTAAAGATGGCCGTTGTATCATAGTATACTTACAATATACTAAAACGTTGATTTCACAATCTGCCGTATTTTCAGATGCGTCATAAGCTCGAACAGTTACTTGGTGGTTTCCCCAGGCCACGTTACTACCATTACTAAAGTCTACTTTAGTCACACCAACATTATCAGCAAATTTAATGCCAGTGTAAAAAACGCGACTGATTTTGTTTCTTTTCATGAAGGTAAAGTTCTTCTGACATTCGATCACTTTTGGAGCTTCTTCGTCTGTTATAAAAAGCATTAATTTATTTGATAATTGTGTTTAATGATGTCAATAAATCAAGACATCAATCTTTTTTACGTTGTTGTCTGGCACGCACTTTTATACAGTGTTTTTCACGCGTTCCGGATTCCAACTGTTGGAATAGCACGATAAACACATGCCGACTGTCAACTTTAAATTTTCATTCATCTTTTTAAAACCGAACTGTTTGTGCTATCAGATTTCCATACATGTAAACAGAAGTGGGTGAAAAACACGCAGTGAGAGAAAATAAGTAGGATACGCACCTCGTACTTCAACAGAAAAGCTGCACGATCTTCTGAGTCCACTGTTATCTATTGCAGTATATACCACATAGGTCTTGCCAGCAGGGAACCTATGGGGTGGGCGTATACCGCTTGGATTTACTACAAGTCTTGGTTTCATATCTACATTATCCTCAGGGACTGGAACTTCCCAATGGACTAACGATGTTGGCAGCCCTGGATCCGTCTTCGTCACCATGTTATCTGGACAGTTCTTTAAAAATGGGGGAAGGTTATCTGAGAGGAAAAAAGATTGATTGATTTCAATGAAGCTTGGTGATTTTTGATAGTCGCGATGCTTAAGTTTTTGTACACTACCTTTACAAGATGCGGGAACAATACTCATAGTCCACAATCCGTTTGATTTGCAGGTTGTTGATTTAGGGCCTTCTTGAATGAAGCCATAGGATGTGTTACAGCGATATTGACACTTGACGCCGTACTGGACTGGTTTAAACCCGTCGTTGCAAACATCCAAATCGAAGAATCCATATTTAGGCTTAAGAGGTGGGAAGCACGTGATAACTAGTACAAGAAAATTTACTCAATAAATAAAAGAAAGAAATAAAACCAGAACTTATTGGAGGAAAAACAAATGATCTTGTTGTACCTTTACAGCTGGGTAACCTCGCTGTCCATGAACCATTGTCTAGACAACGCATAATTGGCTCTCCCACAAGTTTATACCCTTTGTCACATGACACATTACAAACACCTCCTGGAATGTTTCTACAGCCGAGACCAACCTTTCCATTGAGAAGTTGTGTGATTTTCGAACATCTGTTAACTAAAATAATTGAAACAGTAAAAAATCTTAGCACTCTCTTTGCCTTTAAAAGTTATTTAGTTCCAATATGGCATCAGAATAATCCTTAAAGATAGAAAGACACGGTGAATATATATCAACGTACACGACTTTCACAATCAAATGCAGTCAATGCCGCCTTTTTATAGATCTGACAAAATGTCTGCCAAAGCTACATTTAAATTTTATTAGATAAAACTTCTATATCAATATCAACAACTCTTCGTACTTGTATTCATCACAAACCGTTTAAAAATCCAAACTTTTTTAAAATGTGCTAAATCAAACTTAAAAACTCAATGGTCAAAGATTTAATGAATTACCTCCGACACAAGTAGTAGGGTCTTTATCTTCAAGCGCAACACCATCTGGACATGCGCATTTGCGTCCAGGGGGAGCTGGTAAAGGTAGACAGAGATTACTGCAGTCTCCATTTCGAACGCTACACTGGTTGGTGTCTGAAATGATGAAGTACTTATTTCACCTATGCTGACCGTCGTGTGAAACTGAATGGGTGTATTGCACTCATACAGCCATGCACTCAATGACATTGTTTTAGTTAACACGCGCATGCCGTGGGAGACATATCAACTGAGACATTCTATATTACAGCACATTCGTTGCTACATGTATTATAATTGGTATCATTCTTTGCATGCATTTCAATATTCTCTCATGAGTTATAGACCACGCTAGTGTTTAACAGCCATCATCTAGTTATAGATCATGATATGTTGCTATCTCACGCGAGTACGATTTGTCATGAATGACAATGAGGTTTGCAGAATTGGTGACACATAAAGCAAAACTTTGGTTTGAACGATTCCTGCAAACATTTTGCTGCAGTTTGACTTACAATTACTTTGTGTTGCAAACTGTTTCCATGTATCTGAAGAAACGAAACGTCAATACAATTCAGTAGATAAAAGTAAAACTTATGATAATAATAACGAGATATAACTGAATCAAAGCACGGGGCAAGTTTCATAAATGAAAACTAATCCTGGGTGACTTGATTAAAACACGCGTTAATTTTCGTGACGAAACTTATGCCATGACAACAGTGTTGATATAATACATGTAGCACGTATGCGTGTAAGAATCTTGGTTGGCGTGGTAACGAAAGGATTGCAGATTGACGCACATGTAGTGCGGACTACTGACAGTTCGAACTGGATGATCAAGAATTATGAATTGCATTGAGGCTTAGCACATCACGTGATGGCAGCCATGACAGGAGACAGGAACGTACAATTGAATCTGGTCTAATCTGATTTACATGAGAAAGAATGCAGTTTATGCTGCCCCCTGTCATGGCTACCATCACGTGATGGTGCAAAGCCTCTATCGACTGGTGATAAAGAGAGTACAATGATGATAATTGCAATTAATGAAACACCTACCGATATCAATATCCATTGGACCAACTACTCTAACATCGACTGGTCGAGAGAGTCCAGTAATGATGACTTTAGGAGTACTACCAATAGCTAACTCTAGCTGATATACTGACCGTGTTAGTACGTCAGCCCAATAAAGCTTTCCCCTGTTAAACGCCAATCCAAAAGGTGCTCTTTTGGCTCGTTCTTGTAATGTATTATAAACAATACGTCTGTTTTGTCCACTCAGTGAAATACACTCAATTTTACCTGCCCCTTCATCTACCCAGTACAACTTTCTGAACTTAAAATCTATAGCCAAGCCTGTAACTCTTTTTATGTTGGTTCCTATAAGTATCTTTCTATTGCTGCCATCCATGTGAGAAGTTTCTATTTTTGCTGTAGAACTATAATCTGCCCAGTACATGTTCCTGTAAAACATACCAATGAAACCTTGTCAAATGTGCTGGAAAAATAGACGTTCTATTTGTTAGGCTATGATGATCATGCAGTGACATGGGAATGGAGAGAGATATAATGTCTAATAGACTATGATGATCATGCAGTGACATGGGAAGGGAGAGAGATATCATGTCTAATAGACTATGATGATCATGCAGTGACATGGGAAGGGAGAGAGATATAATGTCTAATAGACTATGATGATCATGCAGTGACATGGGAAGGGAGAGAGATATAATGTCTAATAGACTATGATGATCATGCAGTGACATGGGAAGGGAGAGAGATATCATGTCTAATAGACTATGATGATCATGCAGTGACATGGGAAGGGAGAGAGATATAATGTCTAATAGACTATGATGATCATGCAGTGACATGGGAAGGGAGAGAGATATAATGTCTAATAGACTATGATGATCATGCAGTGACAAGGGAAGGGAGAGAGATATCATGTCTAATAGACTATGATGATCATGTAGTGACAAGGGAAGGGAGAGAGATATCATGTCTAATAGACTATAATGATGAAAAGGTAAATTATACACCGTGAAAAGATGAAAAAACTTACTGACGTTTCGGACGCTAGTCCTTCGTCGGAGTAAAAGAGAAAGAAGTGGTAGAAAGGAGTGTATATATGATAGAATAAGACAAAAGAAACCAATGAGAGCAAGGTAGGCAAGGAAACAAAAACAAACAATCAAAAGACAAAAGGAAGGGTTAGTTGAAAATAAAGCGTTCATTAATCCCATTGGGACTAAGAGTGCCCAATAGGTGAATAAGCCGCATTTCTTTGGTCTTGCGACAATCATTGTTGCCGTTAAGCAGAGAAAGACCGAAAACAATGAAGTCAGAAAGAGAATGGTTAGTTAGATTAAAATGGCGGGAAACTGGTTTGGTAGGATCGTTGTTGCGAATATCATAAAGATGATTGCAAATGCGATCACCAAGACGGCGGCCAGTCTCACCCACATATAAAAGATTACAGCGGGTACATTTAATACAATATACAACATTAGAAGTGGTACAAACAAAATGGTCAGTGATTTTAACAGTAGATTTGGGACCGACAACAGAAGTGTGAGAGGCTATGTGAGGACAAGTATAACAACGTTTACGAGAACAGCGAAAAGTACCAGGTTCTTTGTTAGAGGGAAGAACTCCCTTGACCAAGAAAGAACGGAGATTACGATCACGTTTATAGGAAAAGAGAGGGCGGTTGTTGAAAATAGCAGAAGTGCGGGTATCAGAGTCAAGCAGAGAAAAGTTGCGGTTAACAATGGGCTTAATGGAAATGTTAATAGGATGATACGTAAGAGTGAAAGGAATGCGGTCATTAGAGGGACGAGTGTGAGATGTGAGAGCGGTGGTGCGATCAATAGTAGAAACTTTACGAATAGCGCGATCAATAACATGAGCAGGATAATTACGCTTAAGGAAGAAAGAACGCATCTCAGAACATTTAACAGAAAAATCAAGATTATCACTACACAGACGACGAAGACGAAGAAATTGCGAGAACGGAATAGCGTTAAGAGTGTGCTTAGGATGAGAAGACGAGTAGAGTAAATAAGAATGAGAGTCAGTAGGTTTGTAATGGACATTAGTGCTAAGACGGTCGTCATTAACACTAAGCAAGATGTCAAGGAAAGTGACTGATGTTTCACTGACCTCCCACGTAAAGTCTAAGGCAGGGTGAAAAGAGTTAACAAAAGAGATGAAAGAATCTAAGTCATTACGCGAACAAGAAGTAGCACCAATACAATCATCAATATACCGTCCAAAAAACTCAGGTTTAGGTCCAGTATATTGTTGAAAAACAAGGTTTTCGATATAACCAACAAACAAATTGGCATAACTAGGGCCCATCTTAGTACCCATAGCAACACCGTTTATTTGCCGATAATACCGATCACCGAAAGAAAAATAATTAAGAGTAAGAACAAGTTCAGCTAAGCGTAACAAAGTGGGAGTGCTGGGCTCGAGGACAGGACGAAGATCGAAAAAATGCTGAAGAGCACGAAGGCCATCATCATTAGGAATAACAGTATACAAAGATTTGACATCCATAGTAAACAAAAGCTTAGAAGAGTTATCAGGAAAGCGAAAATCATTAAAAATACTAAGAGCGTGATTAGTATTTTTAATGATTTTCGCTTTCCTGATAACTCTTCTAAGCTTTTGTTTACTATGGATGTCAAATCTTTGTATACTGTTATTCCTAATGATGATGGCCTTCGTGCTCTTCAGCATTTTTTCGATCTTCGTCCTGTCCTCGAGCCCAGCACTCCCACTTTGTTACGCTTAGCTGAACTTGTTCTTACTCTTAATTGTTTTTCTTTCGGTGATCGGTATTATCGGCAAATAAACGGTGTTGCTATGGGTACTAAGATGGGCCCTAGTTATGCCAATTTGTTTGTTGGTTATATCGAAAACCTTGTTTTTCAACAATATACTGGACCTAAACCTGAGTTTTTTGGACGGTATATTGATGATTGTATTGGTGCTACTTCTTGTTCGCGTAATGACTTAGATTCTTTCATCTCTTTTGTTAACTCTTTTCACCCTGCCTTAGACTTTACGTGGGAGGTCAGTGAAACATCAGTCACTTTCCTTGACATCTTGCTTAGTGTTAATGACGACCGTCTTAGCACTAGTGTCCATTACAAACCTACTGACTCTCATTCTTATTTACTCTACTCGTCTTCTCATCCTAAGCACACTCTTAACGCTATTCCGTTCTCGCAATTTCTTCGTCTTCGTCGTCTGTGTAGTGATAATCTTGATTTTTCTGTTAAATGTTCTGAGATGCGTTCTTTCTTCCTTAAGCGTAATTATCCTGCTCATGTTATTGATCGCGCTATTCGTAAAGTTTCTACTATTGATCGCACCACCGCTCTCACATCTCACACTCGTCCCTCTAATGACCGCATTCCTTTCACTCTTACGTATCATCCTATTAACATTTCCATTAAGCCCATTGTTAACCGCAACTTTTCTCTGCTTGACTCTGATACCCGCACTTCTGCTATTTTCAACAACCGCCCTCTCTTTTCCTATAAACGTGATCGTAATCTCCGTTCTTTCTTGGTCAAGGGAGTTCTTCCCTCTAACAAAGAACCTGGTACTTTTCGCTGTTCTCGTAAACGTTGTTATACTTGTCCTCACATAGCCTCTCACACTTCTGTTGTCGGTCCCAAATCTACTGTTAAAATCACTGACCATTTTGTTTGTACCACTTCTAATGTTGTATATTGTATTAAATGTACCCGCTGTAATCTTTTATATGTGGGTGAGACTGGCCGCCGTCTTGGTGATCGCATTTGCAATCATCTTTATGATATTCGCAACAACGATCCTACCAAACCAGTTTCCCGCCATTTTAATCTAACTAACCATTCTCTTTCTGACTTCATTGTTTTCGGTCTTTCTCTGCTTAACGGCAACAATGATTGTCGCAAGACCAAAGAAATGCGGCTTATTCACCTATTGGGCACTCTTAGTCCCAATGGGATTAATGAACGCTTTATTTTCAACTAACCCTTCCTTTTGTCTTTTGATTGTTTGTTTTTGTTTCCTTGCCTACCTTGCTCTCATTGGTTTCTTTTGTCTTATTCTATCATATATACACTCCTTTCTACCACTTCTTTCTCTTTTACTCCGACGAAGGACTAGCGTCCGAAACGTCAGTAAGTTTTTTCATCTTTTCACGGTGTATAATTTACCTTTTCATCATTACTGTTTCATTAGAAACACCGACGCAGCTCACACTAGTTTTAGCTAGTTATACCTTTCTAATAGACTATGATGATCATGCAGTGACATGGGAAGGGAGAGAGATATCATGTCTGATAGACTATGATGATCATGCAGTGACAAGGGAAGGAAGAGAGATATCATGTCTAATAGACTATGATGATCATGCAGTGACTAGGGAAGGGGGAGAGATATAATGTCTAATAGACTATGATGATCATGCAGTGACAAGGGAAGGGAGAGAGATATCATGTCTAATAGAATATGATGATCATGCAGTGACAAGGGAAGGGAGAGAGATATCATGTCTAATAGACTATGATGATCATGCAATGACAAGGGGAGGGAGAGAGATATAATGTCTAATAGACTATGATGATCATGTAGTGACAAGGGAAGGAAGAGAGATATAATGTCTAATAGACTATGATGATCATGTGGTGACAAGGGGAGAGAGAGAGATATAATGTCTAATAAAGTATTCATATCTACCCTTCAATAGGATCAACAACAATTGATCCAGGCATTTTTAAGGACCACCAAATCAAAACCTTTCTGTTAGAACCATCAAGTTTCGATACTTCAATCTTCTTGTTCACAGAGTCAGTCCAGTAGACATTTCCTGATATATAATCAACATCGATACCGTCCGGGTACTCCAGTCCGCTTTTAACAATAATTTCACTAAAACGTCCATCTCTCGATCCCCGCATCACAGCTCTCTGTTCAACATCAGTCCAGTAAAGAAGCTGATCTCTTGGATTGTAAGTAATAGAGGCTGGTGTGGCCTTCATTGCTCGATGCATCGTAGATTTTGATACTTGAGAGTCGTAGATTGAATCGCATGATAAGGCACTGGTATCTAGCGCTAATTCAAATATATCTTGATAATCCATATCAGCGATAAGAAGGATTCTTTTGCTTTCTTCCTTAGTCCCTCGAGAACCTGGTAAGACGATGATGGCGTTTTTATATGCAAATCTAGTCACAGGTAGCCCAAGCTTGGTTTCTGTGGTGTCCTGTTATAAGGAAATGTATGGGGAATCATCAAAAATTTCAATAAAATCGTCAAAACGTGAAATAAAGCCTCGAAATTTTACCTGATCATTGAGAAATAGCACTTCTTTCGCTCTGCGTGGTTATTTTTTGAATTTAGCCCATTTTAAGATTTTTTTTACCCACCACTATTTCTTAGTGGTGGGTAAAAAAAATCTTAAAATGGGCTAAATTCAAAAAATAACCACGCAGAGCGAAAGAAGTGCTATTTCTCAATGATCAGGTAAAATTTCGAGGCTTTATTTCACGTTTTGACGATTTTATTGAAATTTTTGATGATTCCCCATACATTTCCTTATAACAGGACACCACAGAAACCAAGCTTGGGCTACCTGTGATCTAGTTAACTCAAACTATCATATCTAAATTATATTGATTTCTTTCCTTTGGATTTCTACCAAAAAAAATATTTTTCGGGTTAAAAACATGAGGGGTTATCTTACCATAGTCACATGACTTTTTATTGCTCATAAGAATCTTTCCTTCTGCACATGCGCACTTGAAGACATTAGCAGCACTGTACAGGCACAGATCACTACATCCACCATTGTTTGACGAGCACGGGGTGAAAACTAGTAAAGATCATGTAACATGTCTTTATGTATCAATTAAATGAATGATTAATGATAAGATTGATATCAGTAATTGTTCGAATCGCAAAGGAGTGAAAGGTGGATTCAATCCTTAGACCGCCATCATATATAACAATAAATGTAAATTATGTTTTTCCTTACCATTTGTTAACGATGTCGTATTAAAATAGCGAATGGTGGCTGGTTTCTTCATTCCCGTTACCATGGTCGCATTAAAATTATTATGTATATTTATCTTGTAGACGGTCCCTCTATGTTGGTCAGTTAAGAACGCATAGGGCATATCAAGTGTAAATCCTTGTGGATACACTCCCTGCTCGAAGTAAAACACTTCACGATTGGCGCCGTTAAAGTACACACTTTCTACAACGCCTCTTGTTGCGTCCAGCCAATAGATACGCCTTGAATGATGGTCCAAGGTTAGACTTGTAGGACAGACTATTCCTCTATTGACGACAATCATGCGGGACGTACCATCCATCTGTAGAACTTCTATTTTTGGTAACATCCCACATGCACTCACGAACATCTTCCTGGTGACAAAAATAACCAGATAGAAACATGATCACATACCATAATAATCTAGTCTTAATTATAAGATTAATTAATACTATAAACAGTTTACACACCCTCGTTTAAGGTTAAGCACAATCCCTGTTACATTTGTTATCTGCACCAAAACTTTTCTCATGGAGCCGTCAGAGCGACTGACTTCAATTCTTCCCTTTTCTGAATCTGTCCAATAAATGTTATTATTGATCCAGTCCACAGCAATCCCCATGGGTTTCTCGACATTACATCGATGAAGAAACTTAAATTCCTCATTTGTTAGGTTGTAGGAATTGACGGTTCCCGTATTCAGGTCTGACCAGAACAGGGTATCACGAATGGGATCATAGTCGAAATCTGATGGAGTACTACTTGCTGGTAGGACAGAAACCGGAGTCCACAAAGAATCTGACCCATCAAGCGGCAAAATATTAAGGCTTGGAGCACTTGCATCAGTTATAAGAAGAAACTCTCGAGCTGTTAGGGAAAATGATAGGTTCAAAATTATAGTCTGTCCATATGATCATGGCTCAAACGATGCTATAGAATTACACTGTACAATCCTAGCTATAGATTACCAATAGGGTGATGTACGGGCCTGGTACTGTGCAATAAATAGATGAACAATTGATTGGGGTACGGGCCTGGTACTATGTAATCCCTATAGATGAACAATTGCTGATTGCAGTATACTTCGATCAATAGTTAGGGAGTAGTCGAAGTCCTAAAGTTCATTGTGTATATGAACCATGTATGTGATTAGTATGAATGACCATGACAACTGTCTGCCATATTGGAAATATTGGGAGCCGGCCTATCTTATATAGGAAACCATTAGCACTCTCTGAGATTGTCAATACTATTGGTTTGGCACGGTCAGTATATGTATTAATCATTATACATAATTATTAGTCAATATAGTGAACAGCATTAATCGGTACCTCTTTTGCAAGTTTTACGATCAGAGTGTAGCTTATATCCTGAGGGACAAGCACATGTGTACCCATTATGTCGAATGAGACACATATGACTGCAGCCTGCGTTGTTATTGTCGCATAACGTTGCCACTGATGTAAAAAAAGAAGATATTACTATGGCTAGCTATAACGTATAGTCAACAACATTTGCACTGATTTAGCCTACCTTTCGTATATGATGCTGGATCGTACACAAAAACCCCATATGGTCGACTTAAGTGTTTTACATACGGTACAGATACCGCAGTAGTAGTATTGAGCTTTTGGACACTCTGACTTCTCACATCAGACCAATACACATAACCATCAGAGAATGCTAAGCTGAAAGGATGAATGTTTTGACCTTGAAATTCAATTCGTCGATTGGCTCCAAAGAGGTCGCATGATTCTATTTTATCGTGAAAGGCATCTGCCCAGTAGATTCTACTGCCGTGGTAATCGATGGTTAACCCATTAGGCCAATGAAGACTATCTTCAACTAGAGTAAATCGACTCGATCCATCCATGTTGGCTTTTTCTATCTTCGGCGTTCTTCCCCAGTCAGTCCAATACATGTGTCTACAAACAAGACACCAAAATGAATTAGATATTCTTGCGGCATTGTTTTTGTGGGTAAACGCCCAAATTTTCCTTATTGCAATTATCTAAATTTTTCTTGAGTAACTTACAGATGCAAGCAAGTGATCTACATTCTTACCCATTAGGAGGATCAAGAACAAGACCACGCGGCTTCTCTAGTCCTTGCATAATCACAGGAGTCTGTATTCTCGTGTTTAGTTGCGCGGCCTCAATCCTACGCGTTCCTGCGTCCGTCCAGTACAGATGTCTTCCCAACCAATCAATTGCTAGACTTTCTGGTCTGACAGAATAGCTTGCAAAAACCTCTTCTCCGCTCATATTGAGAAACACTCGTCGAATATTTCTTTGGGATCCATCAATCCAGTACAGTCTTTGATCAAATGGTTCATATGTGATGTCCGTTGTTTCATTGACCGACACAATCATCCTATTGTGGTTAGGAAGATGAGTGTAAATCTTGTATACTGCTGGGGCATCTGCATCTGTTACTAACATGAAAGAGCTTGGTACTGAACCAAAAGAAAGACAGACAAACAAAGAATGAGCTCAAAGAAACTATGAGATGAATGATAAATATAGATAAGTAGATAGTATGGATAAATCTTTGTATTTGTAAAAATGTTATGGGGGCAAAGGGGGTCTGAAGGGGGCTTTTTTGATTATTTTCCGTTGTGTTGACGGAGGATACTCAATTAGCACCCCTCTCCCCCTCCCCCCAAACTCAATTAGCCCCCCACTAAAATGTTGGCTGGATCCGCCCTACATTCTAGATGCTTTAATTAAATTAATTAATTATTGATCTTAGAAGGTTTTATTTGAGATATCGAGTTTATATGTTTATAGTTAAGCAACTGTCTTTTAGTTTGCCTACTTTACTTGTATAGAAATGTTGCTCAGTTACATTTCAGTATCCAGTGTGTATCCAGGCAAACAAGTCTGATGGCCATTGTGTCGTTTTGGACACTGACGGATTATCTGGTGTACTACGGTATATGTCAAATTATTTTAATGTGTTTATTAGTTATTCAACAGTTATGCATGCAATCGTAACAAAAACAATCAAAGTGAATTTAAAATCCATGCATTACAGCATGATAAGCCTTATTCATTTCTTGTCCCAACCTTCATCAGTACATGTTTTGTCATCACTGGTCAGCTGTCGTCCTGTTGGGCATGCGCAACGGTGTCCTTTTGAGCTGGAAAAGCATATATAGCTACAGCCATCGTTATTGTTCGTACAAAAGTTGATGCCTGGGGTGTAAAGTCTAAGAGTTATAAAGTACTTAAAACAGGATAAAGGAAAAATATGTGTTATGTGTTATCCACCTCTTCTAGTCGTGGTGGTGTCTTTTAGCTTATTGTATGAGGAGGCGGTTACTTAATTAGGATTTCATTTGTTATTCATCAATTAAAGATTTCAAGTATAATTTCACTGTTATTGTAATGCTATCGAACAGGAATAGTTGGAGGGTTTAAGCAGCATATTTCAATTATATAAGGAACTCCGTATTTAACACATTAAGCCCACGTGTAGTCGGTGGGGAAGAACAAGTCTATAATGCACTGCAAGCCTAATTACATATGATTACGTCACATAATAAAAATGTAGTAACAATTTCGTATAGTAAGAATTTTAAAAATCGTTAAAATTATTAATTAAAATTAATAAATAAGCTTGTTAATGGCAAATTATAGTCTAGCTTAGTCTGTATAGGTCTGTATTTTATAACAAGATGAAACTAAAATATTATTTATGAGTACTCTTCATTAGTATCCTCTTTCATTAGAGACAGGGTGGCTGAGAAGTTAAATGCGATTAGTTTGAGAGCATTTTGACAGGATGAATATTTTCAAAGGCGTGTGTCAGTCTTATCATACCTGGAAGTTGTCGAGACGAATCGTAGACCGTCACACCCACGGGCTCTAAACCCACATTATAAATATTTCCTTCCAGTTTCTTGGTCTTTTTATTAATTTTGTGAATTCCCTTTGACATCCAGTCCGTCCAGTAAATAGTATCTCCCAGTATTGAAACACCAAAAGGTTCTAAGACGTTGGGTTCTTCTTGTACATAGATAGTGACTCTGGATTTACCGTCAAGGTCAGAGGTTTGCAGCCAGCCATATTTACCATCAACCCAATAGATTTGATTAGTTGAGTAATCTATAGTTATTTCATTGGGACATATTATTTTGACGGTTATTAAGGCTATTCTTGATTGTCCATCAAGGGACGCTCTTTCTATCTTTGGATTGGCTCCCCAGTCAGTCCAGAATATCATACTGAAAGAACATCGAATACTGAAAAGGTCTGACTCATAGTAATAAAGAGTACAACAAATACTTACTTTGCCTGTGGATAGACTGCTATTCCCCTGGGTTGGTCCAAACCACTGTCGATAATAGTTTGTCTATTACTCCCGTCAAGGTTTGCTACTTGGATGAAGTTGTACGTCGTATCTGTCCAATATAATCTTCTTGTCACCCATTCAACAGCTATCCCGTCACATACTCCGATGTTAGACGTTATGACGTCAGTTATTTTACTTCCATCGATATTCGCACGTTTTATGGTTTTCTCTTTAACGTCAGTCCAATAAACGTGCCCCTCTGCAACATCCACGTCTATGGCAATGGCATGGATTAGATTGTATATAACAGGAATAGGAAGTGCCGAGTTCGGTTCTAGTCTATTGATATGTGTTTTATTGGAAAACAGTACAAACGTTTGGCCACTTGCTACGGAATTATGCAAAGCTGTGGAAGAAACATTCAATAATCATTAGCAATGATGTATGTTGTGTAACATGACGTATGGTTCATTTAATGATGTTATCAGTAAAGTACTGAGCTTCTTTCTTGACCTATAGTTTATTAACATTGACTCCATCAACACCTTGATAATGATACTCGAGGACCAAAAAAAACTCATCTTACAATGTTATAAAACATACACGAGTCATGTCAATCGATTATTAAAAAGGCTGTGAGAAAGTAAAAAATCATTTATCATCCATTATGGCAGACGAACGTCGGGCTGTTTTTTATCAGTAATAACCTTTATGCATGATATCTCTGATCGCCGTTTGCTTTATAAACAAATCGATTTGAAAAACTCAAATGATCGAAACGTATCGTTAAAGCTGCCATACGGCTGTACTCATAAGTGACAAGAACTGACGACATGTGTATTCAGAATGTCGTCTAAGAACACTGAATATCTATTTGATTCAGAATCCTAGAAAAAAACCACTGAGATAAAACCGCAAAATTATCTATAATTAAGTTAAGTAAAACTACAAAAAAAAAACCAAAAAAAACAACTGGTCTATTCATAAATAAATAACATCAAAAACTGAAGAAGTTTATTCCCTAGCACAGTGCGTGCTGGCTATCTTACTGAATCATTTGGAAGCACAGTTTTTCAACTGAGTTTAGGTCCAGCCGCCTGAGTAAGATAAAGAGGAAAAATGGATTGTGATCCGTCGATCACTCCGGAGTTTTATTCGTTAAAAGAGAGACAGCTGTTTTCCCAGAAACATTAAACGAAGCGTTGATAAAGGACAGCGATATATATCAGGAATATTGAAAGCATTGTTTAAACAATATTCGACGATAGTGTTTTAGTCAAACCTCGAAAACTGGTGTCATGTAGATAATAAATGTACAAGTTCAAATTGTTAATGTACAGTGCAGGTGCACATAAATATATCTACTGGCGGTAGTTATTGTTTTCTTTACAATTCAGGACAATACTAATAATAATTTGTATCTGATATTTACTATAGGCCACCAACACTCTTTAATGTGTTTTTCTTGTACTAAAACAACTTTAGGGAACTGTTTTCGCCAGATACTGCGTAAATGTCTATTAATTCTCGGTACAAATCGAAATAAAAAAATCATCATTTGGTTTCAGTGCCATGCACATCATCATCAATGAATCGGCATAAATGCGAAAATAGCGGTATTGTATTTCAGTAGTGAGTCTTGGGAGCAAAAGTAGAATCGTGTCGTGCTATCCTACCACCAGCCGTATTCGTACAACATCAATTAATCTATCGGCAGTCTTGCATATACTCACCAATGTAACTGAGCATCAACATAGCGGCGGTAATTCTTGCTTTGATGCCGTTCATCCCTGAAAAGCGTCAAAACCCGGACTAAAAATCCCCGTAAATTCTTCAGAACAAGTGGAATATGGTAACGCTTGGTGTTAAACATCGAATAAGCCCTTGGATTGTAAGTATATTGCTTACGGTAGGCCAACTTGCTCAAGGGGAATACTATTCGTAGACAGCCAACCGTTTACATATAATCGTATGTTCGAGACAGATATCTGGAGTGCTGGTCACTTCTGTCAGTTTAAAATCCAAGCATTTTCTGGCGTGACAAAACTTGAAATCATTGTTTTGTACACCGTTGGCCGCGATGGAGGGCTTTTTCTAGTTTGAGTAACCACTTTTAATGAGTGTAGCCTCGACGGACCCGGCTTATCCTATAAACATATTACATGTCATGTCATATAATGGAACATCCAAAACAAACAAAACAATCCGAACAAAAGGTGTAAAGGATATTATAATCTGACAATACTGACAAGCAAGGAATTCTAAAAAGACCGTTAAACCATTAAAAGCATTAAGTGCAAATATCGGCCCTCTTTAACCTGTATTGGACAAATAAGTAATTAAGCTTATTATAACATAACCTTCCAACCCGCCGCTTGATTTTGGATTGATTTTATACGTTCTTACATTCTCAATAACAAGCGTCTATTTTTAGCGAAACAGTCACTTTTAAGAGCCATTTTCATTGTATATGACAGTTTTTTGCCAATTTAACGAAGACTAGTAGTCTGTGGTTTTGTCCCTTCGTTAAATTGGCAAAAAACTGTCAGAAGGCAGTAAAATACAGTCTTCATGTCACTAACCTTAGCTGCAGTGTTGTGTGTTTTCAGTTCCTGATAGTCCAATGATGTGTTTCTAGCTCTACTCTAAGCCACCACACTTTCATCAATGTGAATATAGTGTTTATTAGAGCTAAAAGCAGGAAACAGACTCTTAATTATCCTACTAGTCTAAGCATCATACAAATAAGTGTCATGTGATACAAAGCCATTCAGTCACCATCACCTAATCAATAGGAAACTGTGCTATTTGTTCCCTCGTAACATAGTACTAGAATTGTAATAGTACAAATCATATAGATATGAACGTCTAGAAAGTAGACTCTATTTTCACTTCAGAATGAAATTCACTGAAATACAGCATGAGATCTGCGGATGAACTGTGTCACTGCGGATGAACTGATCACTCACTATCTCGTAGCACATTGTAACACCACTCCAAGGATCAGGGACGTAGCGAATTCTTGATTATGGGGAGAGGGGTAATGTACCTTTTCCCCGTCGAATTCACAGAAATCCTGCATGTTTTAATTAATTTTTGGTGCCGAATGCAACATTGCAACATTACATGCAACAGGGGCCCCTGCCCCCTTCCCTACGCTAGTGCCAATGTGATGACCGCTTTTAAAATAAAGATCATCCTCACGTGACTGATCAGGTACACATTAAATGACTAATGTAATAAACTCACTTCAAAACTGTACTTCACGTATACTAAATCGTCCTTCGTTTTACTAGTTCAGGAAAATGTTCGTAAAAATCGCAATAGATGTTGGCCTTTTCCTCATGTATCAAAACGACAATAACCGTCCCCTTAGCCTATTTAAAAAAAGGAACATTTCTTGATTCATTATGATTCAAGTTATTTTCCCCTAATGTATAATTATGCTTACATGTACGTGTATCCCCAACCTTAAAGGTGGTTATTGTTAGGGTTTCTCTATATCTGTAAATTAATTGTTCTCATTCCAGACCCCAAGGTGTTAAAGTCAGTCGATAGAAAAAAATGCCATTGCTAAGCCCATAATTACAATGCAGGAGGTCATGGGCACCATGCATAGGCTCGGTACACAACACATTTTAGTACATTTTAAACTATGCGTCCACTTGAATCCTTTCTACTTTCTACTTGGTCATGAGATATATTTGCAATGATTTCCTCACAAATTAAAGACTTAAAGGGGAAAAGGGGGGGATTTGACAGTATTGTGTCGTACCAAGCAGCTTGGACTGGCTGAATCGCACCCTGCCCGGCCTGAAGGTTATTGATGATGTACTTTACCGTTAGATGTTTGGGGATCAGGCCTGCATAAAGCTGCCAGAAGTCAAATTGATATTTCTACCCATTTAGACTTCACTGGAGACTAAATCATTCAGTGAGCCATGCCATAATAGTATCGGCAACAATAGTATCAGAACAATCAAGCCATGGTTTTTTTGGGAAAACTTCAATAGAAAAAAAAATAGAACACAGTCATCGTTTGATTGATCTTAAGAGAAAAATTCAATTATGCAGGGTTTTATTCCTTAAAAACCACAAAGATGATAAACCAACTCAAGTGGTTTTAAGTTTCGATCATTTATGTCTTAGCTGAACGTCTAAAAGAATTATGAAAGCATCAAATGATCTTTCATTAAAATTCATATTTTTCCTTTACTGAATAAAACGGTTTCATAAACTACAGACCATTTTCATGTCAGTATTTATTCAACTTCTAATCCTTAGAACCGCTGACCGCAACAAGAGGGAAAATTCACGTCTAATGTTGGTGTCTGTCTGTCTGTCTGTCTGTCACATGTCTTTTACTAGTTCCTTACTCCACGATACCTGCATATATTTATTTCCATAAAGTCAACAAAAACCTAGAAAGCAGTGATCGCTGAGAATCATGGGAAATATATCATATCCAACAAGTAACAAAGCTTTTGACACAAACTATAGCAGTTGAGGATGCTCACAGGAGGTGAGACTGAAAGTGGTAGAAGATCTCAAGCCCATCAACAGATATCAAGCGGTTGAAGCATGTTAAATAGTATCTACCCATAATCCTTGCCTGTCTCAGCTTTGTAGCTTTTGGCAGGTGACTAACTATATTGAAATAAGTGTATAACGACAGTGGGATCTGATAAGAAAACCGATTAAAGGCATTTTGGTTCATCTGTTTTGTACAAATCTAGGCTATTTGCGGGGCTATTGGCTAATCTCATTACATCTGATTGAAGAATGATTAATCAACCGATTCTTTAACAAAAGTCCACATTAAGGCCAATAGATAACGACAAAGTAAATTATTTAGGAAAATGTGTTATTTCTTATGTCACTAGGATCCTGAGCGCAAATATGCAAACGGTTCATGTATCTTGCTAACGGAACATTCCCTTGCAATGCTCTTTTATAATTCTTTATAAACATTTTTTCATTATCAAATCTACTGTATATATGATTTCAAAGCAAAAAAACCTAACCACTTATTGGAGCTGATGATCCAACTGAAATGAAAGTCCACGAACAGAGCTAGTATATTCTGCCATGATTTCCCGTTCAACTCGCAGCATGTCTCAAATTGTACACTCAATCATATGAATAACGGTGAAAAACACATATTCAAATCACAGAGTAGTTTAAACATAAGAAGTGAATTTAAAGAGGTACAAAAAATGCACACACGTAGTAAGGATAAATATTATCTACAGACAGACAAGTGTGATATCGCGTATGCATATTAACATTAATCACGCCTCATCATCGTGACTTACTGTATACATTTTACTTTTGCCCAAACGAAATTCTTATGGAATGTGACTTTAAAATAACACGATCATGCCAAATTATTTCCATTTTTTTCAAGGACAAGCAAATGAATTCAATACCAATGTAAGGATACTGCTAATGAGGTTCGTATATTGACAAAGGAATTGTCATTCGTTGACGAATATTTTAAAGCACAATTCAGATGAAATTCAAAACCGAGATCTCGGCAATACGTAGAGTATAATAGTTCTCACCTCAGCTCAACACTCAGTTGCATTCAAACCACTTGGAAGTTTAAATGGTTGCACTACATTTTTGCTAGTTCGAAGTGACTTAACGCCCGACGTATTATTCTATGCGTATTGTTATAACGCCAAAATAATCATTAGTTCTCCTGTTTTATTAATCAATTAGTAAACATAGGAATATGCGCGAAACTATGAATCTTGCATGGCAAGCCGCGAAGGGACACCAATGCTATTAGGACTGGCTGCACAATTAACCATTCATATTAAATATTTATAAATAAAGCAGCCACTCTTTTCAACTTCCATCTTAAATTGCAAGGAGACACCCAAGGAATGATATTCCCTTAAGTTTAAAGCTAATTCCAAACCTTCAGATTTTATCAAAGTCATTACAATAAAACACCTTAAACTATCTTTACTTTTAGTGGTGCTATTTTTTAAGGCTTTAGAAAATAAATCATTTCACTTATACTTTACCGGTACCAAGACCGGAATATACGTCCAAACAGCCGCTGGGTGTTTAGGAAATTAAACGAATTCTTGAGTAAATGCAATTTGCGTTTAGAATATTTTTGTCTTTGGCATGGCAGCTGCAACACGTCGTAGAATGAGACCACTGGCGAGTATTGTAAGATGGCACACCTTAATTATCAGTTTTATCTGGCAAAGATCTATTCCAAACATTTTTAATTATAACTAACATATTGTAAGTAAAAGTTTGTCCCACTCAAAGCAGACTTCCAGGCTTTAAATGTCGATTATTCTAGCATAACAAGGGTCGGTGACATTAATATACATGCTAGAAGAACGTCTGTTTGGTTATGGCTTTACATGGCCACTTCACGAAAACCTGTTTCCTTTCTTTTTCTTACCTATTTTAGTTTTAAAGGCAAAATAATCCGGTTGAGGTAAATGAAAACGACGAATTCTTTGAATAAAGGATGTTCAAGTCTTTTTGTGTTCATTTATGATGTCCATGATCTTAGCTCTGATAAAACAAATACAGATAAATAAATATTTGACTCATTTATTTTTCAAATATAATACAAGTGTATTTTAATTGAAAATGAACACTAGTAAAGAAGTCATATTTGTTACGACTGTGAATATTCGTTAAGAATGTTTTAGACTATATTTCTCTAATATTCAACTGGCTTACTGACTTTAAATCATTGCTGATCGAAATGACTAGTTGATTTTTGTTCAATACTAATCTATGAATATTTAAAATTCATTTTTGTATTTTCAGTTTCACTTTGTACGATAAGGCAAAATATTTTAACCTCTAACGAAAAGCTATTTTTGTTCAGCACGAAAATATTATCTTTTTACTCAAATATTTCAATTTCAAATTAAAGTCATTAGCATTTTTGAGTCTGCACCAAGACGATACATGAATAATTAAGATCTGAATCCTCTACTTTACTGCAGGTTGTACATCTTTATCCATATATGATATTTTGCCAAGTTCAATTCCTTATTAATTTTTACTGTTTTGTATCAAAAATAAAATGAACAAATCTTCGCATTTCCTCAAGTATTAACAATTTTTAGTGCTTAGTTTTTTAACCATTTTATCTTATTGTTCAATTGAAGTACATTAGTTTTTCACTAGTTTTTGTTTATCAGAATTTTGGCCAGTGCTGAGGACAACTCCGTGGACCAGATGGCTTGGTTACTCGGTTTCCATAACCTATTGTCATAAAAAACAAAGGTTTAAAAATAGGCAACATCAATTGTAACAGAAAATTATGGAGGATTAAATGCGAATCTTAAATGTTACATACGAAAGAATACACCTACTTCTATCCACACATCTACACAAATACACAATACATACATACATATAATATACATCTGATATATGAATACCTAATTGACAAGTCGTATATGAAGCGGCTCTTTCTCCTGCAACAAAAAAAGAGTTACGCATATTATGAATATTTATTTCCTGCCGTGACAAAGAGTTTCCAATAGTTGCTTTTCCTGTGGTTTCCTAAGGGGGTTGTACTGGTACCATAATCTCACATTTTCTATTTTGAACGTGTTTTTGGATAATATTGAGTGGCCGGACAAATATGATTTACGAAATCTTAAAAAACCCCAGGGGAAAACGGGCATTAAGCAGTATATGTAATCAATATTGATCACTATTGATCAATATTGATCAATGTTATTATTGAAAAAAGCTTGCCAAGAGATTAAGAGGGAGTAAGATGCCAAGAGAAGTGATTATTTAAAATTAAGAGTGGCATCCTAAATAACATTCTAGATAGAAGAACAGACACAAAGAAAAAGCAAACTTACCCAAAACTGGAGAAGCAGAGCGAGGAGTATTCAAGGGAGACGCACTCCTTTTGCCGATAGAAATCTAAAACAAAAGAAAAAGAGGAAGAAAAACTTGTTATAATGGACACCTATGTATTCTCTAGACGAAGGAAAGTAGGAAACACAGGGCTCAGATGGCAGGAGTAGACGCCTCCAGAATGCGACCCACTTTGTGGGGTAGCATTGGTAGGGAAGCATTGGTGGGGGAGGCTTGGGAACAATTTCATGAATGAAACTGAGCCTAGGGGAGACAAATCCTGCCTTAAAAAAGTTCGTATAAAAATACTAAGAATCCTAATCTTCTGTGAAAGCTCATATATAGTGTCTTATTTCTATATATTTGAATACAAGTTACTGTTTTACACCCTGTATCTCAGTACCAGATTTCAGCAATTCATGAGGGTTTCCTGTGGATATGGCGGGAAACTCTGAACATGAAACGCGTGCGCGTGTATATTAGCAGGAAAATGGTACATTGCCAATCCCAATGCCATATACAACAACCAACCTTTGGGACTTGTGATCCAGAATTTAATATATTCCTGGCTTTATTTTTGAAACGATCCATTGTACTCGACTTCACTGAAGATCTTTGAACTGCCTCGTACGCATCATCTTCGTCACCTGTTGAGAAAAGATATCATCACTCGTGTACAATGTTGAAAAAAAGACAAATCTATCTCTTATGTTTTCAAATGCGTCCTTAGTCCCGTGAACAATATCAATGTTTCCATGATGTTCATGGTGCTGTTAATGAGGATAATGGTTTACATACCGGGCGAAATGAACGCATCTATCGTTTTCACTGGCACTGGAGGAATGTCTTCTGAGGAATCATTACTGGATGTCGAGGTTAAACTCTAATCAAGAAAATAAACGATTATTTTAACGATAAACAATTATTCAACTGCTGTGCCCCTAAACGTACCCTTAGACTACTCGTAGAGTTTTGTGAACGTGTCAGATTTTTTTCTTGAGAGTGAAGATCACCATTGGAAGTCCACGTGTCAGTTGACAAAGGTGTTCTTTTCTTGGTACGTGCACAAACTGTTGCATAAAGTCCCTCTACATTACCTGAAGAGAAAAGTTAAAGACAAATTTCAACATCAGCCAGGCAAATCAAATTGAACAACATCGTGTTAACATCCTTACTTGTAGAATTGCTGCCACTTGTCAACACTCCACTGTTACTCCGCCTAAGCGCCGCAGGCGGCTTGGTCGTCACTGGTTTATTATCAGCAATGGCGTACAGGGAAGACATGGAAGAGCCAGATTTCTTTGAAAGATAAGGAGAACTGACCAACGCGTAGTCAGATGAATCAGAATTTACACTCGATTGTTCGTTGCTAATTCGAGTATTAACATTTTCTGTGCTATTTGCTTTTTGAATAGATCCCGAGTTGTCTGAAGTACATTTATCGTGATACCTTTGATGCGTGGATTCTGAGTAAGGTTTTACAAGAGCAGGCCGCGCTGATGGCTGGGGCTTTAAGATGTTTTCCTGTTCTTTGGCAACTGCTTTCTCCTCAACAACGCTATAAGTTCCAAAGAATCCATCTTGAGTATTCTTTTTGCTAGTAACATTTGATCCTTCGCTCAGACGTCGAGGATTGACTTTTGGTTTCTCTGGTTTTCCAAGCAATCCATCCGACACTACTGCTTCTACTCCCATAGAATGGCGTGCTTGGACTTGCAGTTCTTTGGACACTTCACAAAAGGGATTATAAATAACATTATCGGCCAATCCTGGGCTTTCTAAAGCCCCAATTAAGCTGTGTTGTGCATTTGGTCTGTTAGTTGTAGTTGGTTTAATAGTGCTACTTGCATGCAGGTCAGGTGACAACTCGTTTAGGATGGGTGCTTTGTCGAAGGAGTTTTGCTTTACAAGTTTCGATTTGTATGCTGGATAGACTTTTGAAGACTGCAATCCAGGTTCCTCCAAGTCGATCAATTGTCCTGATTAATTAATTATAAATCCTTATCAATAAATTGATAAACAAACCACGAAATAATTTTTAAATAATATAAACAATAACTAAGGTTGTCTGTAATCACCTTCCTTCACTTGTGGACGAGCAACCGTGGCATCAGCTTTCGTCAAAACAGGAGATATGACGTAGTCTGGTTCTGTAGTGGCTTTTCTTGAAATTTCTTGACTCGAAGGTGGAATTTCGTAATCTGTGCTTTTTCTAGATGTTTGCTTTTTAGCTACATCAGGTTTCATAGAAAAGGGCACAGGTTGTGCTTGATTGCCATCTAATATAGTCGATTTTACTTCAGCTGGTTTGGATGCAGCAGGTTTATTCTTCGCGTTTGGAACTGGGATATTAACATAATCGTCGTCTTTTTCACTGGACGACCCAATAACCACGTTAACGTAATTCTGGGCAGGTCTGGGAGCGAGCGGGGGCTTCGATGAAACTGACAGAGGTAGAACATTTTCATAACTTGAAGTTGTTTTTTGGTTTGGAAGTGGTTTACTTGATTGGGTAGACGACTGAACCAAGTTTTCTTTGCTTGGTCTTTTAGATAACTGTTGTTTTTTTTCTTTCCCTTCACTGGTCTCGTTATTATCCTTTCTTGATACCAACAAGTTTGACTTGTCGACAAGAACCAGGTCCTTTTTAGGTGCTGGAATAACTGCCATATTTGTCGAGGATGGCGGTTCATTGACTGGTTTTCTTGAAGCATTTCTTTCTTCCTGATGCAACCTTTGTATGCTGCGAATAAAATCTACGTTTTCGTAGGTGTTATCTTCTTTGGATTCTTTGCCGATTTCCACATTTACATAGTACGACGTAGGACCGCTGATCCTTTGTTTCTTCAATTCGTCGTTAACAAGTTCTTTCACCGCTTTATACACTAGTTCGTATTGCTCCTGACAGTGAATAAACATATGAATGAATTTTAAACAACTGAAGATATATAATGACCGTTTGAAATCAAATAAACAAAAACAGGAAGATATAACTAGCTAAAAACTAGTGTGAGCTGCGTCGGTGTTTCTAATGAAACAGTAATGATGAAAAGGTAAATTATACACCATGAAAAAGATGAAAAAATTTACTGACGTTTCGGACGCTAGTACTTCGTCGGAGTAAAAGAGGACGAAGGACTAGCGTCCGAAACGTCAGTAAGTTTTTTCATCTTTTTCACGGTGTATAATTTACCTTTTCATCATTACTGTAAACAAAAACAAGCCAATGATGTTACCTTGGTCTGAACCATTGCAATTCTCTGTTTCCGAAGATCTGATACGATGTTGAACACACTAAAGTTATCTGTCCTCTGCAAAATCCACATAGTCTCAGTGAGTGTGAGATGCTATGCATCGATATCATCTTTATTAATATTAATATAATACTGTATCCGCTTACCCCCAACTGTATGAGTGCCCTTGCATAATCCAGAGCACAAATTGTGCCTGTCCTTCCACAACCAGCACTACAACAACAAAGTGAACATTACCAAGAGATCATATATTGCAGTTGATGTGCTAGTAATATTCTATATGGTATATAAATACCTGCAGTGAACAAGTACTGGAACTTTATTATCACTGCCAACAAAAGCTCTGAATGACATAGTAAGTTCAATGAGTGGTGTGGCAGAACGTGGAACATCGTGGTCTGGCCAAGCCGTGTAATGGAACTGGGTGACTTTTAAGTCTTCCTGGAATATATCACAAAAACCTACTGTAAGTGAACACAACAAGCAATGTACACAATAACTTGTGTAGGCTGACTACCTTTGATGACTTGGCAGACAGTGTTCGTATTACAAATCCATCTCCCATTTCTTCTTGTGAAATCTGTTACATGAGAAAAAACGATGAGCTTCTAGATTCAATAAGCAATCATACACCTGTTGTTGCTGTTGCAAGACACCAGTCATGACAAGCAAGTATACAGTCATGTGCCCCTTGTGTGACACCAGTAATGATGAAAAGGTAAATTATACACCGTGAAAAAGAAGAAAAAACTTTCTGACGTTTCAGACGCTAGTCCTTCGTCAGAGTAAAAGAGCTCTTTTACTCCAATGAAGGACTAGAGTCCGAAACGTCGGTAAGTTTTTTCATCTTTTTCATGGTGTATAATTTACCTTTTCATCATTACTGTTTCATTAGAAACACCGATGCAGCTCACACTAGTTTTTAGCTAGTTATGTCTTCTTGACACCAGTAATGACAAGAAAGTATACAGTTATGTGCCTTGTGTCACACCAGTAATGACAAGCAAGTATACAGTTATGTGCCTTGTGTCACACCAGTAATGACAAGCAAGTATACAGTTTTTTAAATTAGAATCAGTAGAAACTACCAAAGTTATTTTGCATCCTCCAAATTCCAATGTTTCTTCCATACTTTCAGGCCAATATCTTTTACACTTAAGCTGAAATACAAATCAAAGGTGGATATGATTAAAATACAACTATTATTATTTGGGTAAACATATAATTATTAGATATTGTATTTGCTTTTGTGCTTTTTGTGTCACTGAATTAAAATCTTTATTAATCATATGTAACAGCACTTTGCATCATATTTGAATAACACATGTTGTACGTCATCTTACCTTTCCAAGTTCATATTCCCTACATGCCATTACAATGACCTAAATGTGGTATAAAAATAAATATGCATGTAGCATCCTTACACTTACTCATGAATCCATCCATTTATCCAACCATCCATCCCTTAATCGATACATCCATTTATTCACCCAACCACCCATCCATCCATTTATCCATCCATCCATCCAATCATTTATCCATCTATTTACCATCCATCCATGTATCAATCCACCCACCCATCAAGTTATCGACCACATATCCAACCATCCATTTATCCATCCATTATTCATAGAGGTACAGTAACTGCCTACTTTTGAATGTTTAATTTGTGCCCATATTATTGCTGAATAATCTTCAAATTTTGTTGAACAACCATACAGAATTTGAACTTTAAGAGAGCAAAACCCTCAAATTTTAAATGGGACCACTCAAAACTTTTTGTTATATTAGCCTTTTTGAGAGCACTGAAAGAATTATATATAACAAATTCATGAATTTCTTTGCCTTTTTGTTAAAAATATTCATGTGTTATTTTATATCCATTTATTGTAGAATGATTCACTAGCTAGGCTAGCATTTGTGCAATCATAGAGTCTGCAAAGAACTATTATCTTATTAAATTTTTTTCAGATCGCTTCTGTTGCCACAATATTTGCATCAAAAACTTGCAAGCACGCATCCATTAAATGCTGATAATCTTGAAAACAAGCTAAGGACACCCCATTCTCTTTTCATATTTGGAATCAGAATTACGTTTCACTTTAGAAAACCATAGTTAAAAAGAGGAGGTTACTTTTTTTTCAAAGTAGCCAGTCACCTTAACCATTATCCATCAATCCATTTTTACATCCATCCATTCTTACATCCATCCATTCCTTTATCATGCATTTTGTCCATCATAAAGCACTTAAAAAGCATTCAAGGAGTGTGAGAATGATGAGTTCTTCTCTAATTAATACATGTTTTTCATACATGTTACATTCTTTCATGTTATTGTACTTTGTGCTATTTTATTAATTTACTACAGAATAATAGAGCATATGTACGTTAACAGCTGTGTGTACCTGTATTTTATGTGAAATGATCATTCTCCAAAAGTCATCTACAGTGCTAGGTAATGGTCCCTGTGCTGTTAGATAAACGACTTCATTTGTTGGGCCCTGTCAAAACAATCATGCATCACAACACCATTTATTGTAAGGCACTGTAATATACATCTATCAATGAGGCATATGCTATTCAAAGATTACTATGCATTTTTCAAAAGAAAGCAGTTTAAATTAATAATCATAAACACTTAGTGTTCTGACCAGGAATTTCTTTTAGGGGGTCAAAGGGCCCACCAATCCAAAATTTAGGGGCCATTTAGAAAACTGGATGTGTCATTTCCAAAATCTTAAAACAAAGAATAATAATGTTCTTAGCCAGTAACTCTGTAGCAAATCTACAAAAATGTAAGACAGTTTTATTAGTAATGACAACACAATAAACTCGCACTGGGCAGCCATACTTTAGCCTCCAATAAACAAGGTCAGTTAACACAGACTAGTCCCAGACCTCTTGGCGAGTTGAATACAAGATGGCTGCTATGTTCGATTCGTGTCATTTCATGTGGACTTTCACCTTGCTTATTGACAATATAATACCACTTTTATTATTTCAAAAGTACTCTAAATCTTTTAAAACTATCAGAAAGTATTCTTTGGAAAATTCATGTGCCCTTTTGAGCGCATACGATTGAAATTTGTGCGCCATTTCTGTTTTTTTTATGCGCGATTCCCCCAATGGCGCGGCCTGGTAAGAACACTGAACTCTTTAAATGACATATATTTTACCTTAATATAATTTCCATTGATATAATCAGATCCATCAATTCCATTGTTTTCTGGCAAAATGATTCGAGTATGATCATCTGAAAAACAATGCACAGGAAGTCAATGCACTATACTACACAAAATAATTGGAGGTTCTTGTATAGTGCATTTATATAACGTCTCAATGTGCTTTACATTGACGACCAGTCGAGGACTTTACAGGCTGCATATCAAAGTAGCAGCCACGCAGCTTACAATCATGAGTGATTTGTTAGTAGATTAGTGTTATGTCTCCAGACAGGGATAGGCTGCTCTTACCAACTGAGCTAACCGGGTGGTGTTCAGTTGAAAGTTTTTCCATTGAATCCAATATGGCCACCGTATTGATAACAAAGTGTATTTCAATACCAAAAATTATCGGTCAGGACAAACTTATGACAGAAGTTACAAAACTGACTAGGATTTCTTGGCTGAAAATAAATTCAATTTAATTATTCCATCAATTAAAGTAAAATGAATAATAAGCATTTTTTTGGAATAGTTAGAAAGGTCTTGACATGGACATGTCATTTATCTTGCTCATGAACAGGCATTTTGAATGCATCGTTGAAAAAAAAGTATTGGATACTCAGATGCATGACAAATGAAACACTTGTGTGTGGATAACATGTAGATAGCATACCAGTGTCATAAGTACACACCCACTGACCACCAACTCGTTGTATCACAATCACTACACAAGTATTATTACATACAATTGCATTGTAAGAAAAAGTGTAGACATTTCACTTGATCTCACATTATTTTGACATGTTGGTATAATAGTGGTAAAACATTCACAGCTGTGGTTAAGGTTTCTGTTTCAATGCTACATCCCTGATCCTCCTTATTCCTCTCCTGAACCTTTACAACAATCTGTATACTTGTATGGAGTACCAACTAATATCATAACACACCCACAAAACCTTGTGAAATAGTCTGAATGTACACAGAGCACTGCTATGAAAAGGAAATTATATGTATTGCAACCTACAGGGTAAAATGTCCTTGTATCTGTTTTTTGTACGATTAGTTTCTTTTTCTCCATGCTTGGTTGAAAAGCTTGGATCCTTCTTGAGTCTAGAAGTTAAATCCTTTATTTCCTAAACAATAAACATTACATGGTTACTAGGCTGTATGCAATTAGTATACAAGGAGAGCCCACCAGTATACAAGATAATTTATTACATGCACAACTTGTGTTTAATCATTTGTCTGGCCTATTTGAATTGTGTATAAGAGTAGAATGTTAATGGCTTGGTGCTTTATCAATCAGAGTGGGTAATTGTTCAATTTTCTGTGTAATTATGCTAATAATATATTGAGCAATTTAAATCAGGAACACGATATCAATACATAAACCTTTTTGAATTTTTTTTGTCATTAATCGTAAGCTTTAACCGAAAACACAAAGAAACCACAAAAGAATTTTTCCCGGGTAAGAAATTGAAAGTTTCCGATAGTTTCGTACTATGATCTACGCCCCAAAAAATAATGAATCGCGAAATGAGTAAATATGCTATCCGGTTCATGATGGAAATGACTATTATATAAGGACTTATTCTGGTAAATAGGAGGAAAATATGTCACTACTATAAATATACTTTTCTTTAAGCTCATATCTGGAAGCAGCTTATATTATGAGTTCTGATCTACGAAATATTTCTCAACCTTACAAATATCTTTCAGTTCGTTTGATCTACACTTCTAAAAAAACTATGATTTCAAGGGTACAAATTTTTCGATAAAAGACCGTTGCATAGCTAGTAGATACCTGAAATTCTTTAGCAAAGCCATTTTCTTTTCGGGGATTGTTATTGGGATGCAATGTTTCGGCATGTTGCAGGAATCTCTTCAATCCTTCGATTGCCGTTGGACTTAACATCATTTATCCAGGCCCGTAACTCATAAACCTTCCTAATGTGTTCAGTAGTAGATACTAAACATATTCCCTTTCAATGTAGTAATTCTGAGTGTTATTAACATGTTCTTTGAGTTATTATACAGATTTCAGTTCTTGCAGGAAGTTACTTTGCTTTCACCTAACATATATATAACATCCTTAATTGTTATGCGCAGTAGACCTTCTACCCATCAACCCTTGTATCTGGCCGGAAGTAACCTGATCCTATATGAATTTTATTAGATATATGATTTGACAGGCTATCTAGTTTGCTGAAAAACACTAATAAGTCTATGGACAGTCAGTTAAACGACAACAACAACAAATACACACACAGCAAATAATACATAATTTTATAAGCTTTTAAAAAAGCTTTCCAATCATTAATTATATCTATATATATCTAGGCACCAGTGTCTCTCCTATATTCACAGTAAAGTAGCCTGGTGATAACGAATATCAAGGCGCCATTGTCGTTGTGATATTGGATAAAAATATCAACCAAAAACCTAACAAAATCGTCTAGAAATCTTTAGAAACATGGTATGACTGATAATAGACGGTGAGTATAAGCAGTCAGGACATTATTAGCCAAGTACAAATGAACCTATGACTAATTATTAGGCTTGTTTAGATAGCAATAACTTTAATACTTTTTGAATGCTCCTGCTGTCGTCGCAGCGCTAGCGATGTACCCGAGGCTCAATGTTTTCAGGTCTAAGTAAAAACAAGTTTGTTCCTTTCCTTATTACTAGTTGAATCATACACTTGGAGTACGTTAAGACTCTCCTATAGTAAATTTTACGAGTTGGTTGAAAATTGAGTATAGTGTCACGTGACCTGTCATTGAACCCAGAATCAAGTAGTAGAGCTTGTTGGGTCTTCCGCTTTTGCCGAGTTTTCTCAGCATTTTACATTTTCGCTCCACCCCTCCTCTAAATTTGAACACAGTAAATTCAGCTTGTGAGTTAGACATTCCCTCACTTCAGCAAACAGGAAGCCCCCTTTAGAAGGTTTCATAGAATATCTTTTTAATGTCACATCCTCACTCGTTTGTATCATGGAGAACATTGAGAGAAAACCTAGAGAAAAACGTTTGTGCATGCATGCATTTCAGCACTATTTCTAAGAATTTTGAAAAGTTTGAGTGAGAATAAAATTTTTGTTTTCTCCAAGTGTAGAGGCTTTGCACCATCCAGTGATGGCAGCGATGACAGGAGGCACAGCGACAGAGTCTTTTTTCCCAGGGAAACTGAATTCTTTCTCATGTAAATCAAATAAGACCAGATTCAGTTGTTACTGCCTCCTGTCATGGTTGCCATCATGGGATGGTGCAAAGCCTCTATACAAATAAGTTCGTGAGTATACTTTTGTCAGACCAAGATACTGTATTACTAAACACAATATGAAAGAATTAGCTTTAAGTTTCAAGCATGGACACTAAGTTTTGGAAATTTGGTGAAGACCAATTTATCAGGCATGTTTGAAAGTCAAGTTTACATATGATTTGACTAATTTGCATTTAGATTAAGAGCATGTTCAGACGTTTTTCACTGGTGTCCTTGAATACAAAAATGATTAAAGTCGATTTTTCCCTTATTTCATTTTCAACTTTTACTTTTATCGAAATTGGGCTCCCTTTTGCTTAGATCAGTGATCTTATATTGCAATATAGGGTGTTCCAGGGTTTGATAGCAATGAGTTTGAGCTTCCAGTTTAGGAATCTTGTGTAATTGTTGTATTTTTATTATCAATTTAAGCATGCAACTACGTTGCAAAAAAGATTGGCAACTTGGTTTCACGTAATGATGCAAGTTCCCAAGAACAGTCAAAGCAGAAAGAGCTGGCACCAGCATACGTATGTCCTCTGAACCAAGAGGTGAAAAATGAGGGTGTCGTGACAAAAAAGGGTGAAGGAAATGTCCGCACACATGGGGCTGAAAATGAAAGTTTCAAACAAGCTGGCACTGGCATAAATACACTTTAACACCACAGATCTACATGTATGAGTACAACACAGAGTTGTTAGATATACCTAATTCCTGTTTTTATGAAAACTTGCATCCAAAACTCTTTATTAAATAAGTGTTGATGCAAGTTGGATGTGTTCACACAGTTTGGCATGTTTTATGATTCTGCTGTTGTAACAATAGCAACGATAATTTTATTGAGCACATTAATTATAATAAATCGTATTATGAAAGTACATCTTTGTAATGGCATCTAGAATAACATCACATAGTCCTATGAAAATATATGATAGAATTATTGTTCATATCTGTTATGGTGACTGTCTACTTTTGAACGTTAAATTTGAGCCCACTATGTGCGCGCGCTCAAAAACCGCTGGAAAATCTACAAGATTTTATTGAAAAACCATACGCGTTTTGAGCTTTAAAGTGCCCTAATGTCTAATCACAGATCTTGTGTAAGTTGAAGATATATTCATGAAAATGCGAAAATCCAAAAATGTTTCGAAATTGGATGCATTGCTAATTTTTAAATGAGTTTTGAAAACGCGCCTTTTCATATAAGGACCGCGCGTATGGGGGACTGGTGCGATTACCTCATTGGGATGATACATTCCAATAGTGAAAGACTTGCGCATTCTTCCAAGTTGGATTCACTCGTACAATAAGTAAAAGCTCAATATTTCAGCATTTTTTCTTTCTTCAAACTTTTAAAAACAGCACTCTTGACCCACAAAAAATTGGTGTGTCACCCCGATGACGTAAGTCTATACAATTTTTCATGCTCCTCGAACGCGGTACTGAAATTTCGAGAGTGAGTGGACACGAGAATTTCGCCCACTTTTTGGTGTCATAAAAATCAGAAATTCGTTTAAAACGATTTTTTTTTTAACGCGTTTGTGACAATGTGAGGATTTGTTCTAAATTGGTCTGTAATCACGCATTAGGGGCACTTTAACCCTCATATTTTGCACGGGACTCTATTTTTTAAAAGTTCATTCGAAAAACTCCTAAAAATCTAGGTTATATCAACATTTTAGAAAAAGTTTATATCAGTAACATGAAAAAATAGATTTTTGTTCGACTTTATGAGATTTTTTGAGAGCACCGTAATTACAAAATATGACAAATCAATGTATCTCTTTGTTTTTTTTGTCCATCATATATTATTGTAGAATGATTGACTAGCTTCATTCGTGCAATCAAATAGACTGCAAATAACTATTATCTTATGAATCTTAAATTTTTTCTAATCACTTCCGGTGGTGCAAGTTTTGCTCCAAAATCTAGCGCGTAGGCTTCCATAATAAATGATGATTATCCCGAAAATAAGTTCGGGACATCCAAATTTTCTTTCCAGATTTGGAATCAGCATTAAATTTCAATTCGGAAAATCGAAGTTTAAAAAAAGTTTAAATCGTTTTCCAAAAGTAGGCAGTCACCTAAGTCATATGGTCGAAAAAATAAAACGCCGAAGTAAATGTGTGTGTTGTGTCAAACTGCATATAGTAGGATACAATCGTGTCACACAACAGATCTGGTTGCGTAGGACACAGTCGTGTTACTCACACAACATATCCAATTGCGTAGGACACACGTGTTTCAAAAAAGATCTAGTTGCGTAGGACAAACATGGCACACAATAGATGTAGTTGCGCAGGACACAATCGTGTTACACAAAAAATCCAGTTGCGTAGGCATACGTTACACAAAAGATCTAGCTGCGTATGACACAATTGTTTTCACAGGGTCGTAATGGGTTTCCTGTGTCATCGAATTACCTAACGTTTTCCAGCCGTTTGTTCATTAAATTTATGAAATATTAGTTATTTTTTGTCCCATGTGTCTTATTGCGATTTTTCGATGTTTGAAGTGATTTATGTTTGCCATTTCCTTATACTGAAATTAATTAGATAGATGAGGCAATGCGCCATGTGGGATTGGTTCGGATATCAAATAAGAGCATACGTAATGGGTAAATTACGAGCCTTAGATGAAACGACTGAAGAAGAGTGCCATACAAGCCTTTCACAACTTCAAGTCGCGTAAAAAATGAGCCAGCTCAACTAGAAACTGTGGAAAGCTGTTTCGGCCTGTATTGGGCCTCGTCAGCATTGCCTCATCTATCTAGTACTACTTTTTCGTGGGATTGACAGCTCACTAGATACACTTTGCTGGCGAGGCCCAATATAGGCCGAAACAGCTGTCCACAGTTTCTAGTTGAGCTGGCCCATTACGTATGTTCTTAACTGAAATTTATTGAAGAAATAAAAAGCGCGTGCTGTGTGCAATATGTTCCTTCCAAGAATGATTTTGGTCCATAACTCCTGAGTATTTGAACCCCCCAAACCGTTTGCAGATTATGGCCATTGACCTGCATGAACAGTGATGGTATTGACTCGAACAAGTCGCTGATTAGTAACTTTCAGCATCATCTTAGTTTTGTCGAAATTCAAAGATTGGCACGCAGTCAACAGATTACATTTCCTAGCGTATGAATTATGCTCGATAGTGGCAACTGATTTATTGGCATTTAAAATAATTAAGCATATAGCTCTAAATTGCACTATTGATGGCATGAGAGAGATCATTGTGAATAATATGGAAGCTGATTGATTGATCGATCGTTGATCGGGATGTTATTGGGCAAACCCTGAATACGACTGCTGATATCTGGCCGAGTATGTCAGTAATTCATTCAATATAATAGTGAAGATTAAGAGATCGTTACAGGAAGCCAGGGCGGTTTTTTTACTGATAATAAAGGTGATTGAAGTCCCGCCTAATAGCTCAGTAACATGTGCCACTGATCCATTACTACATTAAACCAGTGTGCTAAGTGACTAAATGAACTTGGTTCCGGCATGTTTTTTTATAATCCGCATTACATTATCGTTACATTTTTCATTGCATTATTGTTCTTAACTTTTTTTGTGTGAATGTAGCAAATTTCCGCATTAAATGGGTTTTATTGAAGGGTAAGGGTTGCAGGTTCACATTACACTTCTCAATCTCAATATGTCGTTCTTTTTAGCTGATACATTATTTTTCCGTTTTATCTTTTCTCTTACTGTCCCTTTTTTGGTGATACTGCTGCTGCTGACATGCTGCTGATAGTGCTGTTGTTGTTGATGCTGTTGTTGATGCTGTTGTTGATGCTGTTATGAGTTGTTGATGCCGATGATCATGATGATGTCTCAACAAAAGAGCAGATGCCATTTGAAGAACAATCTCGAGAATAGAAGTGGCTTTTGTTATTGGTCTGTCGTCTTCCAGTCTGAAATTCGATTTGATGAATAATTCAATCTAGATTAAAGTACTTGATGAATAATAAAGTTAAGTGCCGAGGACGTGCAGTAAAAACTAAGGTAGGTGACATTCAAGTTAAAGATGTATTCACATATGGACTCATCTCATTGCTCACAGACTACACCACTCGAATTCTAATTATTTTTAACTTTCTCAGCCTTTACAAGTTTGTTCCTAAGTTTGTTCGGAAGTCGCCGTACTTCCTTGAGTAAGACCCGCGGACTAAAGTTTAAGAGCATCGCTTGCTTCGTCTAAACACGGCAGCCAGTAAGTTTGTCATCTTGTTTTTCTGTTCTTTCTGTTGCATATTGCATGTTGATTTTGAGAATGATACAAAAAAGTTTTCCGTTTAGCATAGAAATAATGACGCTATGTTCACATACTTCCATTGCCGCTGTGTCGACGTGTATGTAAGCCCCTCGCTCATGCAGTCGTTCAAGCAAATAGAAACATGATTGAATTTAGCATGTTGTTTTTATGACATTTATTTAAAAAGTACAATTAGTAACACAGAAAGGGATAGGATTCATTTTTACAGTACTTGTTTATTCGTCAAGTATAGAAAAACGTGTTATATAAAATTAAAAAAGCATGACTTTTCGACTTTTCTGAAAATAAAACATTAACTGTCTAGAAATTATGCCATAACTTTACCAACACATTTGGTTTTAGTCTGAAAGATTTTCCTTTTGATTATTAACAATTTTTCTCATTTCAAAGAATTTGAAATAACTAATATAATATGATTTCCTTGTACATCGAAGCACATTTTTGCAAATTAATGTTGCAGGATCCTAAATTACGAAAGTGAATAAATTAAGCACTTTTTTTCTTGTAACCTTTTGATGAGAAAAGTCAAATCAAATAAGCCTGAAGCGAGATGACGTTTTACCCCCGTCTCTAGACCATAATAGTTTTTTAAATTCTTTCATATTAAAATTTTTGACTCCTTAGAGAATACAGGAACAATAGTCATAATTAAAGAACAAAAGCAATGGGAAAAGGATTATGGTCTAGAGACGGGGGTAAAACGTCATCTCGCTTCAGGCTTATACCGTTTGTTATATTAGAGAACAAGATAATTTTGAAACAAATGGCGCGTCGTAGTTTTCGTCTTTGTTGATTATTTATGACGTTATTCGATGGATATTTGGCAATTTGAAAAGACTGACTTTCGCCAATATTTCAAGTTAAACTTCCATGCATCCAGCAGTTAAGAACTACTCAAGGCATAACAAATTATGACCGCATTCACTTAGAAAAAACAGTTACTAAGGCGACTCTCCATTAGGTCAATAAAGTTTTCACTTAAGGGTGTTTGTCACTTGCAGATGTTATGCAAAGACTGAGCTTAAAAGGACTTCAAAATAACTTAACTTTCGAATTCATTTGAATTACACAAAACACTTCAGAACTTATCTCCCGGACTGATCTCATTCCCAGAAATAGACGTCCCACAAAACGAACAGTACTCGATAGTGCGCCTACTATCATGGATCAATAATATACTTGATTCCGTATTGCCGCCATATACTTTATATCTCACCAATTAATTCTCTTAAGATTGCAGCTAAATTAAAACCAGATCGAGATAAGACATCATCTTACGGCAAAGACAGTTGGTTATTGATAGTAGATAGTTCATGGATGTTGTAGATTGGTAGGTACTTTGGTAAGTTCCTTCAGAAATGTAGTAGTTTTTAATACGAGATACTCAGGAATGTAGGTAGGTAGTTCATTTGATGTTGTATATTTTGGTAGGTAGTTCATAGATGTTGTATGTTTTGGTAGGTAGTTCATAGATGTTGTATGTTTTGGTAGGTAGTTCATGGATGTTGTATGTTTTGGTAGGTAGTTCATAGATGTTGTATGTTTTGGTAGGTAGTTCATAGATGTTGTATGGTTTGGTAGGTAGTTCATGGATGTTGTATGTTTTGGTAGGTAGTTCATGGATGTTGTATGTTTTGGTAGGTAGTTCATGGATGTTGTATGTTTTGGTAGGTAGTTCATGGATGTTGTATGTTTTGGTAGGTAGTTCATGGATGTTGTATGGTTCGGTAGGTAGTTCATGGATGTTGTATGAATTGGTAGGTAGCTTAAGAAAGATTTTGAAAATCCATTTACGAATTGTCTGTTTGGGATTATCAGGATTATGAAAAACGTTTTTGTAAAGTAACATTTACTGCACCTTATTTTACGATCACCATTTTTGCAGGATCAGCATGTCAACATGAAATCATGAATAATGAGCTACGAAATTTATCTTCGAGTGTTGTAAAGATCTCTCACAGGTGAGCGCAGCGTCTCCGCGCGCCTATGTAATATCCTCCTTCTATATGTCAACATGAAATTATCATCTTACTCTGTAGAATAATAAACTTAAAACTGTATATTAGATTTTTGATATCTTTTTTAGGTCAAGCCGCAATAGACCTCCTCGGCTAGGCGTAATAGTGTTGTCCCATTTCAGATCACGTGTCATTCCCTAGAGTATCATTTCTTTGTTTAATTTTTGCGCTGGGTTGCATATGAGAAAACACATGACTATAGATACAATTCAAACAAAGAATATTATTCTCAATAATGGCACGTGGTCTGAAATGGGAAAACATTACGCCGAGCCGAACATTACGCGTAAAGGTTATTCCCTCGTTTTGCACTGCGCATTTTTCTGCGCATAGGAACATGGAACTTATACAGTTTAACCATTTTTCTTTCACATGCTAAGTAATTATTGAATTTAGTCTAAATTTCATTTGTTTTCTTTTTGAGTCGAAAAAGTGAGATTTTTGGTTTTCCCTATTTTTTATTTCCCATAATAATTTTGAAGACCGCGGTAGAGCATCCACTTACACAATATGAAAAAATGACATTTCTTGAATGTATATATTAACTGGTGAAAAGAGCTGAAGGGTTCGTGATTACTTGAACGAACATGATTCAATGTTTAGCTTAACTTAGCTAGTGTCATTAACGCTCAGTTCAAACTTCGGACTTCACATGAGCCGAACCTAATCACATCAAAGACAGGGACGGCGGAACAGTTTTTAAAGTGAGGGTGGGGGGGGGGGGGGGGGTTGGGGGCTGCAGTCTTCCCCTCCCCTCCCTATCCCACACACCCAAAAAATATACAAAATATAAATTTAATTCTCGCTTTCTGAATTAAAATTTATAGTACAGTGGTCCGCTAAGGTCTCGAAGGTATCCTGATACCCTAATCCGGTAGATAGCTTAAATAAATTAACGAATCCTGCCAAGGGCATTGATATTTTTCTCTTATTCTCTCTACTTCATTGTATACACACCGAACGCATAATTTATTACTACTTAAATAAATTAAGTTGAATGTATCAACTCGCAGGAGTGTTTTATCAGGATTGAAAAACACGAGGCGTAGCCGAGTGCTTTTAGATCTGATAAAACACGATCTTATAAACACGAGTTTATTGAACGGCTTAAAGGGCCACTAGGACGAAAATCGCTCCAAACTTAAAACTCTTTCATTCGAGTTGGAACTTTGCTGAAATAATCTTGAATACATTAAGAACCACTCACTGAAATATCTTTCTAATATTCGAAAGCAAAGGGCCAAAAGCTTACGATTTATTTTCGTTAAGCACTTCATTATTTCGTTGATTTAATTATTATGAAGCAAGTATTTTGGCGACACAACTGAAATATCATCTCGCCCGAGTTGTTATTTCCATGACAACCTGACTGCCGTCGCCTTGATCAAGTGTTGTATGTTGAATGTTTTATTAGTTAGGCTTGTCTGTTCAAGGTGGCTTTATTCATTTATACCAAGAGATATTGCACGAGTTATAATTATTAAACTTGATCAGATACCTACATTAAAGGTAAGTATAACCTGAGATACATACACTACAGATTATTTTTTGTTATTAAAATCACTCTTTGGGTTTAAGCTTCAGCCCCGTTTACATTGGCGATTTTTGCTGCGATTTTTGTGGCAGTTTTCGGAAATATGAAATATTTTGTCTCATCCTTCAAAAGAGACATATCGTCTAGGGAAATCTTGGTATCCTGAAAAAAACTTAACAAGTAAATTTTTAACCATTATTTATTATGGACAAAATACAAAAAAAAAACGCAGCAAAAGTCGTTAGTGGTTAGGGTTAGTTAGGGTTAAGTGGTTAGTAGCGGATGTTTGTATACTGGAATTGACGATTATTAAGGAGTGAACATTATGCCGCCAACACCGACAATAAAAATAGATTGCGCTTTTGCAATAAACTGTTTCTAATTGTCAGAAGGAAAATCCATAAGAAGTGAAATTCATTTATGATAGGAAGCGAAAGAAAAAACCTTATATGAGGCTGTTTGTTCCAGCCTTTACTTTTGTTTTTAATTATCAAGACACTGTTATATTTCATTCTCATTTTTTCGATGTCAAACAAATTTCTTACCATGTTCCTATTAATGGTCACGTGCGTGTCAGATATGTCTATGTTGTATGTGTTTCAAGTGATGTATGCTACGTCTATATATAAAATTAAGATATCCATCATATCAGTTTGAATGTTTAGTTGATCAATAAGAGATTGAATTAATATTGTCAAGAATTATACGTTGCTCATTAGGTCGAAATAAATGGACAAAAGCTCATAGAAAATAAAAGACTAAAACGATGATCGAAATACAAAAGTATACACGTATTTTATTTATTGTCTTTACTATTACATAATGCAGTACAATGACATGAAACAAAACTGAGAAAAGACTTAAATTGCGGTGTCTTTAATCTTTCCTGAAACTCAGTTTATTGTTATTAAAGTATGGAAGCACAACTCCGACCGAAACAAGGTCTAGTACGAAGTAGCATTTGAGGCAGAATTGGTTGCAGCACAAATCAACCCGGCTAATGGGAAGGGGAGGGTGGGAACTCCGTTCCTTTACGAGCTTTCTTGCACTGAACTCAAGAATGGGGTGTTGGCTTGAACTTAGCTGGACTCAAGGGACTAACATTCGGCAAGGATTTTGCGGAATCTTATAATTTCGGCAGAATATACAATACAGTAAAACCCCATGTGTAAGAACCTAGATTTTTCCAAGTCAGCCTGAACAGGTTCTTATATAAATAGTGCTTAACTTTGAAATCAGGCTATCTAGGTTCTTAAATGGATTCTTAATTTTTGGTAAGTAAAAGAGTACATGTATTGGTGGGTGTGACATTTCATATACATTAAATAATTCACACATTTTCATGCTAGCTGTACTAAATAAAAGCTGTTAGGTAGTAACTATTTACATCTTATTTCATGGACTCAGTGTAAGCACTCTAATATACAGAGTATTGTATCTTATTATTTACAAGAAAATAAAACAGATTGACTTTATATTTGGAAATTAAGTATCTACTCTGAAATTCCAGCTTGAAATCGTTGAATAGTGCTTAAAATGAAAATTTCAGCCTGACAGGTCCTTAAATTTTTGGTACTTACACGCCGGGTTTTACTGTATTCAATATGACTTTGCATGTGTTAAAATTAATTTACTTGCGACCGTTTAACATCCTTTCATTGTTCTTTGGTTGGGGTTTGTTGATTAAGAAATATTCTCTACTTTCATATTACACACAATCCTTTACACCTTAAGGTAATCAGAGAAAAAACTGAACACATAATGTTGAAAATACCTCTTTTGATATCCAAACATGTAAGTAAAAACGATTAGGTACAAAAAATGAAAGCAGTATATTAATACCAAACACTTCTTCGTGAGCCAATCATTTTCTATGACACCAAACCTCTTGATGTTCTGAACATATACTGAGAGTTAACTTAGCGAAAATACTGATAAACTCTGCTTTACCGATAAAAGAAGATATAGGAAACATCTGATTAAGCGTACGCTTCATTTTCTGACAATTTTTCTCCCCACCAAGGCGCAAAGTATTGTGGGGCAATGTTAAAGTATAGAATATTTATAATCATTACTAAGTATTCAAAAAAGTTTGTTTCACTTTTGACTTGGATTAGAAAGACATTAGAATAAAATTAGAAATGATTATAATAGATTTTGAAATTAATGCATGGAATATCTGTTTAAAAGAAAAGATTATTTAATGATAATTACTTAACTAGCTGGAAGATCAAATAAAAAACCTATATGATGTGCTCTTCAGTACTAACAATACAAACTAGCGAGTTAGATAGTCAACCCAGGAGATTATCTATACTGTGTACAATAATAATATGCGTCTCTCATAAAATAACAAATATCAATTGGTGTCACAATAGATGAACTATTTTTTTTGTCAATCTTATACATAATTCATTTCCTATGAACAGTTGAACAATTATGCCTGGCCATGCAATCAAAATATTTACTGAATTTCGAATAAGAATTACTTATAAACACGGACTCGTAATATGGATAAAGAACACATAGAAGTCACCATGTCAGACAAGCAACAGCGATGTCCGCAAAGAGAGGACTTTAGAGAAACAACGACAGAAAAGAGCAATGCATTCGAAGAGCAAATCCCGCAGCTTTGTTCGGCAGAATGCTTTATTCGGGGAAGCATTAAGAAAAGCTATGTTCGGACCTTCAGATCGCGCGACTTCCAAGGAAGGATTAACCTCGAAGGCATTCAAAACTAAACAACGGATTGATAGCATGATTGATTGCATGATTGATTGATTGATTGATACTATATATTTGTACAAGTAAGTTACCAGCTCTTTTCCCACTGAACCAGAGCATTTCTAAGGTTCTTTTCAGTAGCAATGTTTATTGCATGCGATATTATGTACTGATATACAGGTACTGGCAGAATTAAACCAAATTACTTGAATATCCTTTATACCTCCTCGATTTATTTTACGGATCAAATGTGTGATACAAGACAGAGGCGTTTAGATTATCCATGCCTCTAAGTAAAAACAAAAATCTTCATTAGAATGAAAGAGCCCGCCAGCGCACAATTCCCTTTACTAAATGACAATATCATTGAATTAGTCAGTACCTCGGCAGAAAACCGGTTCACGTCAGATCTTTCAGATTGAAAAATTGAATAGGCCGGTTTATTTTAAGTTGTAATTTATTTACTGCACTATCACGTGATAAACCCCCTTCGAGAGACAATTGGACTACTAGAGTTAACCTTCAAGCTGCCTTTTGCAATAGTCGTCTGCTTACATTGAAGTGTATGCGGAGGATGATGGCAGTTCTCAAAATGGTGCGTTCCTTTTTTCCTTCCTTTTGTTCAGTCTAGTTCTAGAAGGTTTGCCATGCCACTAGTTTCTAATTTCTGCCTGATCTTATCCAATAACCTGTAATTGATATTTTTTTAATCAACAGAAAAAGGCACAAGTCGAAACCAGCCCTATATATTAAGTACCGAACTTGCAAGAACTGTCAACTTAGGACTTTAATTTACTTTTATTAATTGACTGTTGGTTCATGACATCAGCGTACCATTGAGCAGACTGCTACCATCTGTAAGGATCTCAGTTTACAGTTAACCAAGGCGGAAAAGACTACTGGGGTTAATATATATTGGTTTAAGTACACTATCTTCCTATTAGAATACAATGGAGTTCAATAATACTACGATAGACACTAACAATACAGCTTTTGATAATTGGACATTGTTTCCACCAAACATCCATGGAAGAAAATATCCTGCGGCTGCACGGGTAAATCTAAAGGAACTACCTACTCTTCTCCCATTATCGATTCTTGTTGCTCTGACGAATGGCTTGGTGTTTGTTCTATTCATCAAGAGAAAGAAACTACGTACTCCTGCGAATTATTTGCTTGTTAGTCTTGCTGTAGCAGACTTTATCACGGGCACTGTCAACATACCACTCTTTATTGCCTATCTGAGCACCTTTGATCATCAGATTCTTCTGATTCTTGACCCTTTTAATAAGTTAACCGCGATCTTAACGGCCTATCACATCCTCGCCGTGACCGCAGAAAAATATATCGCGATCGTGAAACCACTCAGGCATCATAGTGCCAATCCTAAAATGCCTTTTATCGTTCTTGGCATCGTGTGGTTGATATCCTCTGTGGTAGCTGTTATTCCTTCGTTCTGGCTGACAATGATGCGTAAAACACACCGTAAGACAACAATCCACCTTCAACTGGGTCATGATGTGTTTTGTTTCGTGTTTGTTTTTCTTTTACCCTATATCTTTATTGTATATGCCCAGGTTGTCATGTTTAAAGCCATCTCAAAAAGCAAGAGCAAAAATAGTTTACAAAGAGCTGTAACATCAAACGCCAGGCGAAAAAAGGCAAGGGGCATCACAAATGAAAGAAAATGTCTTGCCATATTTGCCTGTATGGCGGTGTTGTTTGCTATTTGTTGGTTACCCTGGTTCCTCTTGACTTTTCTAGCGACACTGACGGCTGTTGTTAAACAACTTCTACCTATAATTTCAAAACCGGAAACAATGTCCTTACTAAAAACTTTTGCAATTGTAAGGTTTTCCACCTCTATCATCAACCCCATTCTGTACACTTTCTTTAAACGGGATTTTATGAATGCTTGCAAGAGTTTCTGCCACTGTGGTTCTTCGCGTCCGCGGTCAGGTAGAATGTTGTCCTTCGAAAGTTCAATACCTATGACAAGGAGTACGAGAAGACGTTTAGCAAAGAGCAGGAACTCTCGTAATCTTCAAGATGCAAATGAGCAACAGGTGAACATTTCAACGACTGAGGACATAGTCATGCAAATAATTACAAGTCTATAAAACAGGTCAAACCAATAGTTATCTGCTAAAACAACTAGTTGAACGGTATGAAATCTACTACTATATATAAAATATTTTTAAAAAAGATTAATGATTAAAAAAAAGAAAGAGGAAAGTAAGTAATGTTTATGTTGGACTTGTTCGATCTAGTAACCCAAGTATATGACATACCCATAGTGTACCAATGATAAAGTGGAAGTAAATGATTTAGTATCTTAGAAAGCCATTTTTTACTATTCAATAAAGGAGAAGGCAATGGTCATTGTCCATGATGCTCCTGTATATATAATGAATGCATAATTTAGACTTTAATATAGAGTTGAATATAGAACAGCTGTCATGATTGACATATGATATAAGTACTGTTTAATAAACGAGCAGGAGTGTTTTATCAGTGTTTTAAAACTCATGATGTAAGTTCTCATAGTATATCGAAATCTTTACGAAATGAACCAAGTTTGATAGAGAAAATCCAAGTTCAAGTTTATGCAAATGAAGACGAATCTTTATCAGATATAAAAACTCCTTCACGGTCATGATTTCTATTGTGTTTCCTTCATGAATTATTAATGACTTTTTTAATGATATTTATAGGATATCTGTGTGACACAGACTATCGTAAATATTTAGTTTCGGAAGAAAAAGAGTGTTGTCTTTGGCACGAGTAATTTAAATCAAGGGTGTAACGATGCACCGGAATATCAATATATCGCAATAAGCCACGATAGGGATGCATGGATGGAAACATTATATTATCTATAATTAACTATTGCGATAGTTGACTTTGACAATCGATTGTATCGATTGTTAGTAGATAATGTTTGGTGCACAAATCACTCGCTTTCTGCTTCAGATTACACATGCTTGAATAAAATCTCGTAAGCACTTATGTCGAGTCGCCATCTTTAAGAGTACGAAAGCCTGGAAACATGGATTTCCCTTAGAGGGGGAAGCATAAAATTCAGTCCAAGCTCGTCGCCAGGGCCCTCTACTCGCTCTTGAAGAAAACCAAGGCGACCAACGAAGGCTTTTCTATTTCCTATAATAGACATTAAATTAATTGCAAGTTCCTAGTCAATATCTAGTATACTATTACAATTGTTGTAACAAAATATTGTAATACTATTGCAATAGGGAAAAAGTGCTCAATAGTCACCACTAGTTTAAATTTTATCAAAAGCCTTTGATACAGTAAACCATGAAATTTTATTACAGTTGGCATATTATGGTATTGAAGGTCCTGCATTTGAATGGCTAAAAATCTATTTACAAGATCGTAAACAAACAGTAGTATATCATAACAATTTTTCAGATAACCTAATCATGAAATGTGGAATTCCACAAGGAAGTATTCTTGGTCCATTGCTTTTTATACCTTATGTCAATGATATTATAAATAGTTATAAAGTTTTGAATTTTATTTTATTTGCAGAGGATACAAATATGTTGTATTCAGACAAAAATATAGATAATTTATGTGAAATTATAAATACAGAACTTCAACAGATTTCTACTTGGTTAATTGCAAATAAATTATCTATAAATATTCAATATTTAAACCTAAACAAAGGAAAGTTCACTTGAAAGAAGATGGTATTAAAATAGATAACAAGATCGTAGAGCAAAAATCAAATATTAAATTGTTGGGGGTCCTTATTGATGAAAATCTTAATTGGAAAGAACATGTTATTATCATTGCTAATAAAATTTCAAAATCCATAGGTGTTATTGACAGATCAAGTGCTTATCTTTCACAGACGGTTCCTTATTTCGACTGTATTTTTCTCTTGTCTACCCATATCTGTATTATGGTAATTTAGCTTGGTCAGGGACATATCGAACAACATTAAATACACTTATTAAGAATTATTACTAAATCAGAACCTTATGCACATACTGCTCCTCTTTTTCAAGAATATGGCCTTTTGAATATTATGAATATACATCATTTTTAAGTTGGTTTATTTATGTTTTCGTTTAATAGTAAAACTCTGCCCGAGGTTTTTCATACTATGTTTCACAAGAGCTTTGAAATTCATGATTATCCAACGAGACAAGCAAGCAAATATAGACCACACAAATGTAGAACAAATACAAGGAAATCTCTTGGAAAGGTCCAACATTTTGGAATTCGCTTCCATCAGATATTCAAAATAAATCATCCTTCTACTCATTTAAAAATAATTTGAAAAAATATTTATTATACAATATTTGACTTTTACATATTTACTAAATAAGCCTGGATAAATTCTGCGCATCGTATGTAAAAATAGAAATATTAATACAATTTATTTATTCATATAATTATTTATTAATAATGAATTCTCATTCAATGTACATTCTCTTTTGAGTATCATATATATATTATTTTTTTTTTCCCTCACTAATATTCTCATTTACGATTCTATATATTTAATTAAAGCAGTCTAAAATCATAAGCCCTAAGGTTTCTTTTGGACTGCCTTGCCCTAGTATGACTTCTAATTTTATTCTTTCTTTCCATATGTAAATCATGTTTATTTATTTATATATTTTGAAAATAATAGGAAGGATAGTATATATATATTGTTATAAGGAGGGGAAAGGTTTTAAAAAATGTATATTTTATCTGTAAATATTCTATAAATGATATTATTATTATTTCAAATTGTAAACTATGATATTTCACATATACCAGGGATTAATTATAATAAATCTGAATCTGAATCTGAATCCGAATCTGAATCTGTTTTCTAGTGCAATTAACATAACAAGAGGTATCCCACAATTCCCTATAATGTATAAATAATTAGCACCTTTGCGTACATTTGTTAATAGCTAATGAGGGTTTGGACGGTGGGATGGACTAATGAATAATAGAAAGGGCTAATGGAACTTCGAAAGGGCTTATGGGGGCTTGGACGGCGGGATGGACTGATCGGGGATCTAAACTTAATTCCGTGAAACCAAACAAAAAGCGTTCGTTACCAGTCTACCTTAGAATTGTCTGGATGCGGCCCGAGTTCGAGTCCTGCCGATCAATCAATCAATCAATCAATATTTATTACAAACCATCAGAATATTGTGAAATATTTACAATCAAGTTCCCATATTACATTCTAATTATACAATTTTTATAAATATATACATAGTTCTATGTTACAGATATGTACGAATTAATTAATTGGTTTTACAAAGCGAATATTGATAGTGGACTAATAATATATTTCGTTATTAACAGGAAAATAGTTACAATAATGCGATAAGATTTAATATCCCGATGGTAAGGCAGTTTAAAAAGAAACCACTTGACTTATAACATTTAAACTGCCTTAGCTGTATTAGAATAATTTATGAGGCAATATATAAAAAAAGGAATAAATTCAATAAATTCACAAAAATCTAAAAAGGGGGAGAGAGGAGAATTGAAAATAGCAAGTTTGAAAGTTTATTTTTGAAGGAAAATCTATGGTTTGAGAGGTCAACTAAATGTTTGTTTAAGGTGACTGCCTACTTTTGGAAATTGATTTAAGCTTTTTTTTAAACTTCGTTTTTTCGAATTGAAATTTAATGCTGATTCCAAATCTGGAAAGAAAAATAGGGTGTCCAGAGCTCGTTTTCGAGATAATCAGCATTTAATGGAAGCCTACGCACGAGCTTTTGGAGTAAAAATTGCGCCACCGGAAGTGATTAGAAAAAAATTAAGATTCATAAGATAATAGTTATTTGCAGACTATATGATTGCACGAATGAAGGCTAGTCAATCATTCTACAATAATACATGGATATTTTCGACAAAAAGACAAAGAGACACATTGATTTATCATATTTCGTAGTTTTGGTGCTCTTAAAAAATCTCATAAAGTCGAGCAAAAATCCCTAAAAAAATCTATTTTTTTATGTGTTACTGATTTAAACTTTTTCTAAAATGTTGATATAACCTAGATTTTTAGAAGTTTTTTCGAATGAGCTATTAAAAGATATAGAGTCCCGTGCAAAATTTTAGGGTTTTGCCCTGTTGAAGCTCAAAACGCGTATGGTTCTTCAATAAAATCTTGTAGATTTTTCAGCGGTTTTTGAGCGCGCGCACATTGTGGGCTCAATTCGAACGTTCAAAAGTAGGCAGCCACCTTAAAGTGCTACTACGACGAAAATCGCTCAAACTTGGATTCAGCTGAAACTTCCTAAGAATACTCTTTAAAGGTCCAATAATCACTGTATGAAGTGTTTTCTCGATATTCAGGACGAAAGTATGATATTTTCACGATTATGTTTTGGAGTCTGTGACGTCATACACTCAATATCGAACATCGCTCCATACATTTCTTTGTAGTTTATGATCAAAATATCAGTAGTAAAGCCGAGAAAGAAATACCCAAACACCCCAAAATATAAATTATAGTCACAAGTAATGTGAAATAAGTACATTAGCCACACTTTGGGCTTCAAAGGAATAAAATAAATTAAGGATTTATATACAGTTAGCTTTCAAGAAGTTGTATGCGTAGACTAGACTTTATTTCAACAAGCCTGAAGCGAGATGACGTTTTCCCCCCGTCTCTCTAGACCATAATCCTTTTCACATTGCTTTTGTTCTTTAATTATGACTACTGTTCCTGTATTCTCTAAGGAATCAGAAATTGTAATATGAAAGAATTTTAAAAACTATTATGGTATAGAGTCGGGGGTAAAACGTCATCTTGCTTCAGGCTTATTGTGGGCCTTGAAATACAATGGTCAATTTTTTGATATTAGTTCTACAGAAATGGGGTCTTTAACTGTCAGCATCAATAGTAGAATATGAATGTATTTGTGAATGATTTAGGGAGTAATTTATTATGAAACAGGTACATATATGCTTAACTTGTAGAGTATTGATGTTCCTTAGATTTAAGAGCTTATTTTAAAAATAAACCGATCTCGATATATATTATATGTCGTATGTGAGTAGAGTTGTTTGTTGGTTCTCTTCTGTGCTTCGATGGTTTTTCTACAGGTTCTCCGGTTTTCCTCCCTCCACAGAAATCAACTTCTAAATTCTAAGATCTTTGGGTTTTCACCTAGTTGGAGCCTAGCTCTGTTGTGATTGTCCCACGCTGTGATACAACAGCAAAAAGCTTTTTTGTTAAAAAAATAGAAAGTCGAGTCAAGCAAGTTGTGCATTGTTTTCTAACATTTTTCCTCTGTTGTAGTTGTGCTCTTCGTTTGACAAATACTGTTTGGATCTCAATAGTAATCTAGAGCCAACAAAACTATTGAGTCGTGCACTAGTCGAGTACTGGGAGAATCTGAAGCCAGCTATACTGGTCGTCCATACAGCCATGTACTGTCTACGCCTGACAGTTTCAATGTAACCGCTGTACATAACACTTCAAACCAGACCAATTAAAACCATAACAGATGAATAATGATGATATCAAATGAAATGGCTAGTATAATAATCTAATCACGTGCCACCTGTACCACGTGAATATACACCTGCAATGCAACCGCTGGACATAAGGCCTTGAACCAGACCAATTGAAAACATCATAATACACACGAAATTACTCGATTCTGATTGGACAAGAGGAGTATAATTAAAACGACAATTGTACTCTGAAGAGTTCCAATTAAGCTGCTCAATTTTTTTGAGTGTAAAGTACTATAAACAACAAATCGCACGATCTTCTCATAAAATTCAGAATTTATGATTTGTGATGTTTTTAAAGGTCTCAAATACACCAATCCCGCATTCATTGTCCTACCTCCCTAGTTATTAGTACTGTTGCTACGTCGGACAAGCTAATTAGAATGTGTTTTTGAATTACAGCATTAAACAGACACCAATTGCAAAAAGTTGTAATTGTCTGTCACAGAATCAATGTATTCTAAAAGTACATAAAGAAACAATTATACTAAAAAATCTTATGAATTCGAGTGTGTTGGTCGAACATTCTGTATTCCAATGGAAAAACTATTATACCCTCTAGCATAGCCGGGATCGGTCTATTTTGAAAACTTTCAAAACATCACTTGAACCTATCAATTCCGAATTGTGCTTTAAATGGTGGGATTTCCTATACAAACAGTTGAATAATAATGTAAGCAGATGTCATGACTAGTATATTTGCCACCTGTACCACGTGAATTCATCAATAGCCTTATTTACATCACAACACGCGTTGATTGACATCTGGGAGGAAGAGACACGTGTGTTTCTACTGTAACCTATCGTTTATTACATCATCTACATTATGAGACTAGCAGAGATGTACAAACTGTACATTAAGTTTGATTGTAAAGCCGATAAGTGAGGTTAGGTACTTAGGATCAGTGTTTTCAATATTTTAAAAACAATAAATTATAGCAGGTTCTACATGTAGTGCTGTGTACATCACTGATATTGCACCAAAGTAGTTTCTATAACTTCGATATTGTACTGTATTTATCATGGAAATCAAAACAGTTCCTTTTTTACTCTTTTATCAAACAATACAGTGATGATGACGGAGAGAGTTCTAATCTATAGACTTATCTCAAGTCATTTCAAACAAAGGATTGCATTAATAGTACTTGTATCGGATTTGATGATAACACTAGTGCTTCAACATCACGGCTTACTTTTATGTTACTAAGTTGGCAAACACATCTGATCGTTAGACCCTCATTGATACTTAGTCCCAATTTTCTCGTTTAATTTCACCTCGACTTTTTTCCAAGGAATTTCTCTAGCTCTATGATATACTAGCAAACCAGATGCTACACACATGATCTATACAATAGGTCTCTCTCTCTCTCTCTCCTACTGTTTTGGTATCAAAACAGTTATTCAAGACATTGCTAACTCAACGCCCACCATGCAGTGAGTGACAGGCGTTTTGCCAATGACTAGGTCCTTTTAATCTCGGTAGCTGCGTCACATAAAAGGCTCAACACACACACACTATTAACACGCGGTCTTTGGCCCAGAACGCATCAACATTATTCACTGAGCTGACTTTGATTATGAAGAAAGTAAGCAAGAACGAAAGTCAAGACTAGCACTACAAAGCCGTTTGTTTCCAGTTTCACTGATGAAGAAACCTCTTGGACATCAATATTAAAAGTTAAGCGGTCCGTAATATTTAGTATGGCATCTTTGGCATTGACGATCTTGTGTTTGGGTTATATACTGCTGTCCCTAACTAAAAGAACTATTGGTAATCAAGGTACGTAAATAAGTACAGAAAGCACAATCTGGTCATCATCTTTAAACTTACAAATTGATATCGATACTGAGGTTTACTGAGGACTGGGATTGTAAATAACAATTTACCGCTCTGTAAACATGCACAGCATGATGCATCGTATATATGTCAACAATCTAAGTGCAAATTAGTACCAACTATTGTCCAATTATTCGTAATATGTTTGTTAGCCGAAAATTTAAAGGATCTACAAATTTGCATCAGATTTACATTACATTTACACATGATTTATAAAGATCATTATAAGTTATTCTTTACATGTTTTTAGACTTTTATTCGTAATAACAAATCTTGTATTCTGTAGGATATTTCAGTGTTTTCTGGATATTTTTTTCTTGTCAGCCACAATGCTTCTTGTTCTTCTCTTTTTGGCTACCAAACACTTTTGATATGCATAACGTAACGGCTAAAATAAGTGCAACCATGTCATTTCTTTATTTTCACTGATTGAGATAAGGTGGTTCCCTAGGGCACTTCCAGTATTGTGCATGATTTAGCTGACTATAAATGATAATAACTTGAGATTCCTTTTTTCTTATTTGCCTCGAGTCAAGAATTAGCAAGAAAGGGTTTTTATCAAGATAAGTAATAAAGTTGTTTTAGCCTGGCCTTGTTCCAAAAATAATCGCTGTAAATAATGGAGTTTTTAGTGGCAGTAATCAGCTGTAGTTATTGCATGGCTAACGATGGAATAAGCAATACGAGAAGAATACATAAAGTAGAAAATGTAATACCAATCTAGGTTTATTGACCTAGCGAGGTTTAGCAATCAATCAAAAACTGCCACAAAGAGCGACCCTAAACTAGGCCATTGCTGTTTAGTTTTCCCAAAGCAATTTGCTATCGCACAGCAAGTGAGAGAAAGTGCGTCATGTAGATTGATCTTAACGAACGAGCTGTCAGCCAAAGGCTTTAATATATTAATTACTTTCCAAAATCAAACTAACGATCTAGAAGGATGACACAGGCCGACGGAATGGAGGAAAGAAACAGCTGTGTTTGAGGGATTTGATGGCATACTCTAAAAAGTGGCATCCATATAACGCTATTATTGTTAACCAGTCTCAGTTTCATTCCCATTCTTTCATCGTCATCCAGTTCTTCATTCCCATTCATCCATCGTCAACGGTCTTTCATTCCCATTCATCCATCGTCAACGGTCTTTCATTCCCATTCATCCATCGTCAATGGTCTTTCATTCCCATTCATCCATCGTCAACAGTCCTTCATTCCCATTCATTCATTGTCAACAGTCCTTCTTTCCCATTCATCCATCGTCAGCGGTCCTTCATTCCCATTCATTCATCATCATCCAGTCCTTCATTCCCATTCATCCATCGTCAACGGTATTTCATTCCCATTCATCCATCTTCAACGGTCTTTCATTCCCATTCATCCATCGTCAACGGTCTTTCATTCCCATTCATCCATCTTCAACGGTCTATCATTCCCATTCATCCATCGTCAACGGTCTTTCATTCCCATTCATCCATCTTCAACGGTCTTTCATTCCCATTCATCCATGCATCTTCAACGGTCTTTCATTCCCATTCATCCATCGTCAACGGTCTTTCATTCCCATTCATCCATCTTCAACGGTCTTTCATTCCCATTCATCCATCGTCAACGGTCTTTCATTCCCATTCATCCATCTTCAACGGTCTTTCATTCCCATTCATCCATCTTCAACGGTCTTTCATTCCCATTCATTCATTTTGCTAATATGAAATCGTGTAATACATAAATAACATAATGAAGAAATCCTTGAAAGTCTCGAAAGGCCAGATTAAACCATTGCTTTATTTTCAGTCAGTTGTGATCAACTCTTGTGTGATAAGATTATAATTACCGTACATCAGATTGACAAGCTTCAGACTTCAGACCCTTTGTTGCATTTTAACCTCTAATCAATGGAACATGATTGAACAAAGCTGAATATTTTTTCATTTTTCGTTTTCTCTCTACAACAGATTGCCACTTTACAATAAGCAAAGAAAATGGTACATTTCACAGTCCAGGATTCCCTATTAAATACCCGAACAACAAGGATTGTGTCTGGCTGATTACCGTGCCTGAAGGAAGGTACATCAAACTGGTGTTTGATTTTTTTGACGTTGAGTTCCACAAACGAACATGTATTGATATGGTGGAGGTTAAAGATGGTCAAACCGCTGATCAGGAATTGCTTGGTGAGTATGTCTATGTCTACCGTCCTGCTATGCCGTCTAGCTATGCCGTCTAACTATGTTGTCTAACTATGCCGTCTAACTGTGCTGTCTAACTATGCCGTCTAACTATGCCGTCTAACTATGCCGTCTAACTATGCCGTCTAACTATGCCGTCTAACTATGCCGTCTAACTATGCCGTCTAACTATGCCGTCTAACTATGCCGTCTAACTATGCCGTCTAACTATGCCGTCTAACTATGCCGTCTAACTATGCCGTCTAACTATGCCGTCTATGCCGTCTAGCTATGCCGTCTAACTATGTTGTCTAACTATGCCGTCTAACTATGCCGTCTAACTATGCCGTCTAACTATGCCGTCTAACTATGCCGTCTAACTATGCCGTCTAACAATGCCGACTAACTATGCCGTCTAGCTATGTCGTGTAACTATGCCGATTAACTATGCCGTCTAACTATGCCGTCTAGCTATGCCGTCTAACTATGTTGTCTAACTATGCCGTCTAACTATGCCGTCTAACTATTCCGTCTAACTATGCCGTCTAACTATGCCGTCTAACAATGCCGACTAACTATGCCGTCTAGCTATGTCGTGTAACTATGCCGATTAACTATTCCGTCTAACTATGCCGTCTAGCTATGCCGTCTAACTATGTTGTCTAACTATGCCGTCTAACTATGCCTTCTTACTATGCAGTCTATGCCTATGAAATTAATCCAATTACTTGGGGCTTCCATGGTAATTGGGTTCTGAACCAATTAATTTTTAGGTACATATTGTAACGAGATATATCTTCCAAGATATCCACTGTATTCCAGTAGCAACAAAATCCGAGTTTGGTTTTATTCTGATGCGTCTGATCAGTTCCAGGGGTTCAACGCGTCCTTTACAAGTATCAAAGAAACCGGTAAGGCTTGCTGTTTGACCCTCAAATGGTTTTCGGTTGTTTTTGATTGGATATTGATATTCGTAAATCACGAGAAATCATTAGATATTCATAGTATAACAAGTATATACTCTGTGGACAGTTTACCATGGGTACTACGTATGTTCTTACTTTTCATAGGATGTGGAGGACATTTAACATCGTCTACAGGCATCATCACATCCCCTCGTTATGGGTTATCACCATACCCAAGCAACATGGAATGCGAATGGATAATAACAATAGATCAAGACAAACACATCAAGCTTTGGTTCGAAGCGGTTTCCATTGAACTCACCACAGTCAAATGTATTGACAAGATTGATATCTGGGATGGACCAATAAATAACGAGACATTCCTTGGAAGGTATGATCGATCAATGTTATCTTTATATATTATATTTCATACTATAATCACACTTTATCAATCTCCTTAATCTTTTCTGACTTAGTATTTGTCAAAGCACAAACCCGATCTACTCCAAGAATAACCGATTGAGGTTCAAATTTGTGACCAACGGTGAAGGTCGTGGGCAAGGGTTTTTAGCAAGATACGCCAGCTCACTTACGAGAGGTAGGAAGGTATTAATAATATTCTCAGACTATAATATTATACAACATGTACAACAAAATGTAATATTACGACATATGAGGAGGTGGAGGAGGATGCTGATGATGATGATGTTATGCTTTTAGTTATGATAATGATGATGCATGATGATGATGATGATGCTGCATGATGATGATGATGATGATGCATGATGATGTTGATGACGATGATCATGATGCATGATGAAAATGATGATGATGATGTTGATGACGATGATGATGCATGATGACAGTGATGATGTATGATGATGCATGATGACAATGATGATGCATGATGACAATGATGATGTATGCTGATGATGATGACGATGATGATGCATGATGACAATGATGATGTATGTGAATGATGATGATGACGATGATGATGATGATGATGATGCATGATGATGATGATGATGATGATGATGCATGATGATGTTGATGACGATGATCATGATGCATGATGAAAATGATGATGATGATGTTGATGATGATGATGATGCATGATGATGATGATGATGATGATCATGCATGATGATGTTGATGACGATGATCATGATGCATGATGAAAATGATGATGATGATGTTGATGACGATGATGATGCATGATGACAATGATGATGCATGATGACAATGATGATGTATGATGATGATGATGACGATGATGATGCATGATGACAATGATGATGTATGTGAATGATGATGATGACGATGATGATGCATGATGACAATGATGATGCATGATGATGCATGATAATGACGATTATGATGTATGATGATGATGCATGATGACAATGATGATGCATGATGATGATGATGACGATGATGATGCATGATGACAATGATGATGCATGATGATGATGACGGTGATGATGCATGATGACAATGATGATGCATGATGATGCATGAAAATGACGATGATGATGTATGATGATGATGCATGATGACAATGATGATGTATGATGATGATGATGACGATGATGATGCATGATGACAATGATGATGCATGATGATGATGACGATGATGATGCATGATGACAATGATGATGCATGATGACAATGATGATGTATGATGATGATGATGACGATGATGATGCATGATGACAATGATGATGTATGTGAATGATGATGATGACGATGATGATGCATGATGACAATGATGATGCATGATGATGCATGATAATGACGATGATGATGTATGATGATGATGATGATGACGATGATGATGCATGATGACAATGATGATGCATGATGATGATGATGATGACGAAGATGATGCATGATGACAATGATGATACATGATGATGACGATAATGACGACGATGATGCACGATGACAATGATGATGCATGATGATGATGATTATGACGATGATGATGCATGATGATCATGATGATCATGATGATGATCATGATGGTGATGACGATGATGATGATGATGGCGATGATGATGCATGATGATAATGATATATGATGCATGATGATGATGATGTTGGTGATGACGATGATGATGGCGATGATGATGATGATAACGATGATGATGATGGTAATAACGATGATTATAATGATGATACATAATGATGATCATGAACATGATGATATGGCAAACACGTTTGCATACCTTGTACATACATACATACTTATACATGAATTAATAAAAATATAAAAAATACTTAAAAACATATATTTACAGGCTGTGGAGAAGATTTTGAAGAATCGAGAGGTTTGATAACGTCACCTAACTACCCTTATAGCTACCCAACAATGGTGGAGTGCATATGGCGCATCAAAGCACCACAAAACACTTACATCTCGATAAGGTTCGTTGAGTTGATTGGAATGAATAGTACGAGCCAAGCTTGTCCTTTGGATCATATTCAAATACTGGATGGATATGACAAGAACTCCAAGTCTTTAGGTATTTGATAATTGAATATACCCTTATTATACACAACTCTAAGAAAGTATTTTGATTAAATGCTATGTAATGCTTACCAAAGGCTTCTTAGAAAGACTCTTGGATGCTCTCTTTTCGTGGTCACATTAAACACAGTTAATAAACAGATTATATATATTTGTACGAGTATATTTAATATTTCTAAACATTGACAAACGACTGGTATTGTAACACAATATTATAAGCGCCCTTTTCATTTCATTGCAGGGACATTCTGCAGCTTTAATCTGCCAGGAGTAATTACGTCCAGCAGTAATCATATGGTAGTTCGCTTCCAGTCCACTATCAGTATGACAGCAGGAAGATTTCGTTCGCTTTTTCTTATTCATTCCAGAGGTAAATGAATAACACCATGTATAGAAGACAAATATCATGTAGTATCATATTTGTCGTGCATGATAATAAATATCTTTTCATTTCATCTCAGAGTGTAACGCATCTCTTGGTATGGAAGATGGACGAATAGACGACACACAGATTTCCGCTTCGTCTTACTCCAATTATTATTATGGAACAAATGACCAAAGATGGTTGCTCTTACCAAGATTGGGTCGGTTAAATGGAGAATATGCATGGTGTAGTCAGGTATTCTCTAGATATATACTCATCTAGTGATCTTATAAAAGTGCGCGCACCACTTATAGGGGATATATATGCATGGCGTAGTCAGGTATACTCTAAATATATATACTCATTTAGTGATCTTATATCAGTGCGCGCACCACCTATAGGATATATGCATGGCGTAGTCGGTATACTCTAGATATGTACTCATCTAGTGATCTTATATAAGTGCGCGCACCACCTATAGGGGATATATATGCATGGCGTAGTCAGGTTTACTCTAGATATATACTCATTAGTGATCTTATATCAGTGTGCGCACCACCTATAGGATATATGCATGGCGTAGTCAGGTGTACTAGATATAGACATCTATTTTTCTCATGCGTGCGCGCACTCACGTATATTGGATTTATTCCATAATGTATGGCTCTATTTCTCATTATACAAATCATTTTTTTCCTGGCCTATTCTATATCTTATAGGCCCAGGGAGAGAGGATGATAGTTGGCGAGTATTTCCAGGTGGATCTCAGAAACCTAACAATGATAACAGCTGTTGCTACCCAGGTAAGTCTTGTTGCTACCTACCCAGGTATGTCTTGTTGCTACCCAGGTATGTCTTGCTGCTACCCAGGTATGTCTTGTTATTACCCAGGTAGGTATTATATTCATATATTTTAAAATCTATTTATAAGGGCTTTGCTCATCGAATCACCACGCAAATTGGACACGAACACATAGACGTTGTCACTTGGTATAAAGTAGAATACAGCTATGACGCAAAATATTGGGTGGCTTACAGTGATGGTAGCGTGAACAGCACAGCCAAAGGATATACGGTATGCAACACCCAATAATATGAATATATGGATGATACATACCTCCAGTACAGTGGACCATGCAGTATTCTTCTTTTAATTAATGTTGTTTCTTATTGTTTGTTATCATTTAAAGGAGTTCATGGGAAACTACCATTACCCAACCATCATCCGTAACGTGTTCAATCCTGCTATAATAGCCAACATGATCAGAGTGATTCCAACTAACTTCATCAGTAACTTTGGACGTCACATGTGTCTACGCCTAGAAGTCTATGGGTGTCCGTATCACTTAGGTAAGTATTTGTGGGACATTGATGTATATACTATTTGGAAAATTACCAGAGTAGAGGATATCCCCGTATGGCGTCAGATTATTATAACGACTGACTAATTCAAGCCTGATATTATACTTGTTTTTCCACCTTTACAAGTAATGGTATTTTACAGAAGTTGGCGGGTAACTCAGTTTTATATCAATAACCATTCAGAGTAATTTTCAATATGAAATGCAATAAATGCTTAGAACATGCTTGTCTTGATTTTTAGGATGTGGAAAGACCATATCAACCAAAGATCCTGGTGAAATTAATATACGTGGGTATGCAGACAAGAAAACAAGCTGTACCTGGGTATCTAGACCCAGTCCACCTGTATTCAATGACCTCGTTATGGTGTTGACCTTCAAACTCTTCAACATTCCCTGTAATGCTGGATATCTTAACTTACAGGTCTGTATTTCATTTGCTAGTTACACTTGTTGTATACTGTTTGCTAGTTACACCTGTTGTATACTGTTTGCTAGTTACACCTGTTGTATACTGTTTGCTAGTTACACTTGTTGTATACTGTTTGCTAGTTACACCTGTTGTATACTGTTTGCTAGTTACACCTGTTGTATACTGTTTGCTAGTTACACCTGTTGTATACTGTTTGCTAGTTACACCTGTTGTATACTGTTTGCTAGTTACACCTGTTGTATACTGTTTGCTAGTTACACCTGTTGTATACTGTTTGCTAGTTACACCTGTTGTATACTGTTTGCTAGTTATACCTGCTGTATACTGTTTGCTAGTTGCACCCGATATGTACTGCTTGCTATTTACACACCCGTTATATACTGATTATCTTTACTATATTCATTTTTCCCGGTGCCGGGCAGGAGCAGATATCAGGCAAATCTTCCAAGTTCTGCGATAACAATTCACCTAGTACCTACATGATCAGAGCATCTGAACAGTTTATCCTGAGTGTAAATATGAAAGAAGGCACAGCAGATAAAGGTTTTGATATCAAGTATCACACGGAGTCCCTGGGTATGATATGATACATTCATACGCATTCTTCCTGATTTATTTCCAACGAGTTTGTAGTCCGTGTACATTTACGTCTTTACATTATTATTAGATGTGTTGGAGCCCACGTGTTTTCCCCACTGGACCACGGTTCTAAAAAATTGGCAAAGAAATAGCAATGAAAACAATGCGCCAGATAGATTAGATTGTCTTTCCACTTCAAATCAATGTACCTAGTGCGTGGTAGGTTGTGCAAGGGATTAGCTGTAGATATGGTCTGGGGGCCGGCTAGTTTCTCCCCTGATGCTTCGGCTAGAACACAGTCCTGCGTAATCCGTGCAAACAAGGGCAGAAGGATTTAATTGCCGTCAGGTCCGAAGTCCATACGACGCCTCAGCTCTGCGGATGTCTCGGGGGTATGGCACGTTGTAGGTGCAGGTTATTTTTGGAATTAATTTAACCAGGCAGCTCTGAAGATATGAGTTCGATTCCCACTGGTTAAGAAGTTTAATGTTTTTTTTTTCAAAACAAGTTTTAAAACATAATAAACTTTTCAACAGGATGTGGGGAAATCATAAATATAAGAAAGAATGGTACAATCACGTCTCCTCGCTTTCCCAAAAACTATGGAACAGATCAAAAATGCGTGTGGATTCTTGTTGCTAAAAAGTCTGCCAAGATAGCACTACACTTCAAAGAAATCAAGCTGCAAGATCCTAATGGAACAACATGTTTGGATTATGTTCAAATCAAAGATGGACAACTAGGTAGGGCTATCAGTTATTTGTCTGTAGACAACGTTAGACAACATGCTTATACATCAATATATCGTTGGTATTAATCAGACTATGATCTTTTTACCAGATGCATCCCCCATTGTTAGCCGTCATTGTGGAGACATTTTACCTCTTATGTTCACTTCATCAAAAAACTTCCTAAGAGTGGAGTTTTATAGCGACGAAGCTATTGTTAACAAAGGGTTCACTCTAGAGTACCAGTATCTATTACCACCAACAGAAAGACAGTATAAAGGTAATATAGGAGTGCTGCTCGAGTACTGGTCAAGTACTTTCCCTGAGAGGCGGAGTGCGCATGCGCAAGACATACTGAGAGAGATAGTTTTACAAAAGTGAAACTTGTCTTGTATTTTTTTTTCATTTGATTTTTCTTTCTTTCTTTTTTTTCAAATAGCTTTTCCCCCATACATCGTTTTTTCTAAGGAGGAAGATCCAGTACATTCATCAGCATCACGAATGGTCACACGCCTTCAACACTTGATAATAATGACGTCAACAGTGTTATGTGGAGTGTTCTCTCTCCTTTGAAAACTGATGTTGGATATCACTCAGTTGTGTAGTTAGTGAGGCAGAAGAATAGGTATGAAGTCAAACGGAGACTTGGCTAGTATGAATCTAGTGTAGCTAGTAGCCAAGCAAGTGACATAGTACATGGCTATAGGCAAACCTACTTGATTTCTAATGATATTCATTAGAAGAACCCACTTCATAGGGACAATCCAGGGGTGGTAAAAGGGGTGACTAATCATCCCCTTTTTTTCAAGTTTCTCAGTATATCGTTACTAACAGACACCCCCTTTTCCTCGAGTTCCTGGTAAAGCCTTTGTAATAATCATCTCTCTTCCTGGTAAAACCTTTGTAATAGTCACCTCGATCCTTCCTACAATTCCTTGATCTGCCTCTCGGTGACCACCATAGCCTTATAGTCAGTTCATCAAATAATATAATGAATTAATTTAGGTCCCTTGCAGCATACTAGGTTTATCAGGTTTCACCTGCAGCATATACGGCATACAGTGCCATTAGTCAATAAATCTCTCGCCATTAAAATCCAGGGGCGGATCCAGGATTGGATGGGGTGGTTACCCCCCTTCGAATATCTTATAAAGAAATAAGAATAACAGGATAAAAACCTACACATCTCCCCCTTGAAATCATTCTGGATCCACCACTGAACTGAATATCCAACTGAATAGTGCAGGCAACATGGCAGGCTCTTGATCAGAATTGTCGAGTAATTATCGCCGAGTATGGTTATATTTATTTGACCGTATGTTTAGGCTGTTAAATATTTGTAATGAATAACTTATTTTGGAAAGAAAGTTTTAATAGTAAAGTGCAAAGAGAGTCGTGATTATATCTATGATACCCGACAATTATCAATCATCGCCTATAGTTGAAGATATAGAAGTAAGTTATAGTGCTTGGGAACGAGGTTATTCCGGGCAAAAGCCCTTGGAATTAAATTCGGAAAAATTAATTTCCGACCTCGCTGGGATTCGAACCCACGACCTTCGGAATTGTACTACCGATGCTCTTCCAGCTGAGCTAGAGGTCAGACTGAGAGCAGGCCGGGGTGAAATAGATGTTAGGTCGCGGTAATTATGATGCAAAGATGAGAGTTTATGGACCGCGTGGAACTAATGAAATAGACATCGCCTATGATCATCGCCTATGTAAAGAATCCTTTCTGTAGTACTATTAACTAACAAATTGTAAAAATGAAGTTGAAATTATTAAAATGGGATTTAAAACCCTATTTAGCAAAACGAGTTTGAAAGCTTTTATTGCTTTCACCCTCCCCTCCCTTGTTACTATTATTAGAGAACCGCTTGGTAACCGCATTCGGCACGTGACTAAACAGGAAGGAAGAATCCAAGATGGATGATACGGGTTGGCATCTTGACGCCTTTGATGATGGCTCTCTTAGTAAGTAAAACACTGTTATACATACCACCATACAATCCTTATAGCAAGATCATACATCGAATTATCATTAGCTAGAATTTGATGACCAAAGCATTGTTATATCCTGCAGAAAATGACTTTATATTCTTTGGTATTTCGGCCGCTTACCCGCACGATATAAAACTTCTCCTTATTTTGTTATATATAAGTTCATGGAGGTTCTAATACGATATTTTACCTGAAGACAAAACTTTTAGATGAGTGCATTATCGAAACAAAATATAAATACTATATTCGTATCAATTATTTTTCTTAATATTGCTCATTTGAAGCATTCAATATATAGCTTTGCCTGCATTATACTCTGTTCTTTAATAATATCATTGACGTAAAACCATATTGTTTTTTGTAGAAATTGTCAGCGAAACGCAGTTAAGAAAATATGGTAAATTCCTAGAGGACTATGCATCTCAGCTGAATGCGATTGAGAAAGCTCTAGATGATACTGTTGGAGAGTCTTGGGACTTGACTCTTGATCCTATCAGTCTGCAGGTACACTGGTATCTACTGTAGTATCTAGTACATGAATACATGAAGTATAACCAGTAATCATGTCCTTTTTACAGGTGCTTCCTTATGAGCAGACCAAAGTACTTGAACTAATCAAGACAGATAATAAAGTATGTACATTTGTTAAACAATACACTTAATCATACATCAATACACTTTACTCAAAGTAGTGTACATGTAGATCTATGGCAGTAGTACATTCACCATTCCATTTCTGGAGGTCACATGCAAGCAGAGTTTATTGTGTCTCTCCCTTGATTTGAGGGTTTTTCTCCAGACTAACTCAAGTTAGCTACGCCCCAACCAGCTCTGAGGCTGTTTCTGGGGGTTGATTTGAAGGGTTGGAGGTATAGACCAGCTTGTTAAACTCCAACAATAAAAAGAAAGTATATCCAAGCCAGTTAATAAGCCCAGTCCATTTTGAGATTTTTAAAAGAATGATAAATGATTTTAGGTGTTCAACAAAGTTATTACTGTTTTTGCTGCTCTGTGTGGAGAGATGGAAACACTGAGACATGAGGTCTGTATCATTCATTATCTGTTTTCTTTTTATTGGATGTTACAGCAATACTTCATGTTTGCTAACAAAAGCATCTTTATGATAATATGTCAACCATTTTTACAAAAGCTCTTCAGAGTTACTTCGTTTTACCAGTTGGAACATGAATGACAATATATTCTCTTATGTAGCACTAAGTACTGCTCATTTGGGCCAGATGATCAATGATTTCTTATTTTTTCATGAAGCTGGAATCAATCAAATAAAATGATGATATCACATTACTAATGCTGTTGTATACTGAACAGGCTGTCACTAAATTTTACACTCCATTGCTGCTGTATGAGGAAGCAGGTAGGATATTACACTCTTCTTTGTGTACTTACTGCTTTATTATTTAATGTAATCTTTTGGTATCAATCCATTGATTATCCAGGGTCTGAGACAGAACAAGAAGAGGGAGAAGCTCAAGTCAAGATGGGAAGAATGCTGCCACTGCTACAGGTAATGAACAATGGATGCAGACTTCTTGTTTATGCATTTCACATAACTCATCACTACCTTGATTATTATTTCTTTTGCTTGCCTGTAATGCTTGAAGAGACCTGTGTTAATATGTATGTGACTCCAATAGAAAATCTTATGTTCAGCGGGTTGACATGTAGACTAACAAATCTATAGCACTCAGAGAAATTAGGCTTATATTGAATCCTGTGTTAGTCCACTTCCTTGTGGTAAAATACAATAATATACATATAATCATCAAATCTAATAAAGTGGTCTTACTTGAGCTTTAAGTTAGATGTAATAACAAGCATAATATCCTACATTTATTGAAAAGATATACAGTAACTAGCTAAAAACTAGTGTGAGCTGCGTCAGTGTTTCTAATGAAACAGTTATGATGAAAAGGCCAATTATACACCGTAAAAAAAATTTTTTAAACTTACTGACGTTTCGGACGCTAGTCCTTCGTCGGAGTAAAAAGCATCATCATCACTACATTTATTGAGTTATTCAAGTTTTTTTGCAGGAAATCTCTAGTTTTGTTACCCGGTGTAATGAAGTTGTCAAGAATGTACTTCAACAGCTTGGATCTCTTTACAACAAGTAAGTAACATGCAGCAGGTCAGAATCACCGGCATTTATCTGTAATATGAACACACTTTCCACTTACAAATACATTATTAATATGGTATGCTGTGATTTTATCAATTCAGAACAGGTCCTAAAGTAGTGGACACATCAGGAGTTCATTTTACTGTAAGTTGCTTCACAATAAACTGATATCCTTAGGACCATAACCAGGGGTTTTTGCAGGGTTGGTGTACAGGGAATGTCTAAGCTAACGGCCATCTTGAGAAGTGGTATAACATTACAGAGATTTGCAGAACCAAAAATTAGAAAAAATGATCAATCTAATGACCAACCTAGAATTTTCCGAAACAAAAAACACAATGTTCTGATGATGGATGAGTGATAATAAAAATCCTACAATTGGAAAAATGTTTTGAGTAAGTCAACGAACCATCACCCTTCAGGGGTGAGGTGTTGGGGGGGGGGGGGGGGTAACACGTGCGCCAACATGCACCCACCTTAATTATGGCACTGATCCTGCCCCTAACTGCCCGTACATGTATAACCATGGTGTTAAAGTGAACACTTGTTATTCTTAGACTGTGTTCGAGCATCTTGGTAAACTGCTTATGGTTCTCATCACACTAGATGAAATCATTGAAGCAAGCCAAACCCTCAAAGAACATTGGAAACTTTACAGGAGGTATATCTTTACAGATATGTGGTTGTGTACATTGTACAGATGTGAATAACCAAGTCTTTCATGATCATTAATTTCTTCCCCCATTCATTTGTTTCGAACTTCAGAATGGTAAAGTCTGTATACCACAATACTGGTATGTTTGGAGTTGAAGAAGAAAAGCTGAGACCTTTTGAAAAACTGTTGATGAGTTTAGAAGGTCAGCTGTTGGATGGTGTCATTTTACAGGTTTGGTTATTTGTTTGTTTTCTGTCAGTCTCCATGCAGCATAATATTATCCAAATAACAGGATTTATTGATTGTATCACAGAACTGTGTTGAACAGCCATTTGATCGTCCAGATGCTCCAGTAGCCAGAAATGCCCACTTTGCAGAAGAATTCTTTCACAACATTAAAGCCATGTTCCAGAATATTGAACCAAGATTAGGTATGAGCACCAATGAACACAACATTGAAAGGAGTAAAATTGAATTGTTTAATGGTTTCGATTTTGATTTTTTTCAGGAGAGACAACTGAAGTTGATCAGCGACAAAGATATGTTGGTCTGCTAGGCTTGTATGTTTTACATTTTCAGATCTACAAGGGGCTTGACAAGAAGTTCTTTAAGGTTCTTTGGGATGTGTATAAGAAAGTTCCTTCCATTCACCTAGTGGGAGATATCATGTTCTTTCCAAATGAATTCCTATTGAGAAAGATTCCACACTTGCAAAAGACAGTTGACAGAAAACAAATGGGATCAGTTGTGGCATCACGTCAAGCTTATCTGAACAACTGTAACCAGAATCTGTCTAGGTATTTGACTTTATGTAGACTAATACCATTTACTGTAGCACACATTTGCTTCAGGGGTACTTTATTATATTATCATATCAATTTGGTGCAATGTACCTCGAAGGGGACCCTGAGTTATATTGTGCAGCACCAGCCTGAAAGCAAAATCGATATACACATAATAATGATAATAATAATAATAATGATAATGATAATGATAATAATAATAATGATAATAATAATAATGATAATGATAATAATAATGATGATAATGATAATGATAATGATAATAATAATAATAATGATAATGATAATAATAATAATGATAATAATAATAATAATAATGATAATAATAATAATGATAATGATAATAATAATAATGATAATAATAATAATGATAATGATAATGATAATAATAATAATGAAAATAATAATAATGATAATAATAATAATGATAATGATAATAATAATAATGATAATAATAATAAAATTGAGCTATGAATAAAGGAGCAAACAAGACTTGATACAAGTTGTAACAAATAAAAGCTACATGCACAGTTGCCATAACTGTCGGCATAATTGCTCATTTATTGATTTGCTCCGCCTTCTCCTATACGATGTTGCCTTCAGGCAATCAATTATGTGACAAACCACGACATAGCTCAAATAGATAAGTGCACAACATTGAATCGGAGGTAAGGAGGAAGTATGTTAAAAAGGAAACTAATGAAAATCTATTGATTTCTAAGTTCAAATGATATCTTACCTTCTAATAATAAAAAAACAGTACAGCTAATTATAATAATAATAATTATTATCATAATAAATATTTATATGGCACCTATCCAAATCTGCTCTAGGCATTTTGAACAAAAAGAAAACCCACAAAGATTATTGCACTGCTAGTTGTGTATGACAAGAGCAAAAAAAAACCTGTTTTAAAACCGGTTTACAGACCATGTACATATTATCCATCTGTTATTGTACTCAAAAATGGTCGTAATACACAGGAAACTGAGTGTATTGTATATCAAAATATAATAATTTGTTTAGGGATGCTCAGTCATACTACATGAAAGTCAGTTCATGGATGGTACATATGGAATCATCATTAGCCAAGGGTGATTCATTAGTGGAAAACCTTAACACAAGATGTCTACTCTTTGTACAAGTAAGACCCACAATTTAGACTGGAAATATAAGAAAAAAATATTTATTTGCATTATGTTGACTAATGAATATTTACATCTCAGTTGTGAGATTGCACAAAAAATAATTACATAATATACAAGAAATTTCTTTGCTGCCCCCACAAGGAAGCATTTGAAAAGAAATAAACATTAGTATAGAATTTGTTGGCTAAAATGGGAAATTTTTTAGTTCTTATGTTTAATCTTTGATGTGTTTATTTCAGGGAATTCTGTATGCTTATAACCTCAGCCATCTTATCCGTACTGTAATGAATATGCACCTTGTAATGTCAAAACCTATGACCAAGACTGCTGTACTAGCACTCTGCAGGCTCATTGAGCTACTGAAGGTACTGTATATCTACTAGACTGTCCAACTCTTGCTCAAATTGATATTTAAACATAAATAATCTTGTGTGCCAATATTTGGATATGTTTCTGTTTTAGGCTATTGAAAGTACCTTTCATCGACGCAGCATGTTGATTGCACAAAATGTCAATCACATAGTTCAGCATTTGACATTCTTAGCTCTTTCCTGTATTGAAACTGCAAAGGTAATGTCTGTCATTGCTTACAAAGGAGATCATTGCTTCTGTTTAAATTGAATAGTCCCCATCCAGGATAACTTGTTTGGACTTCAGTCATGTCATTTATATTGTGGTAACATGGAGTGTTATTGTAAAGGGATAATATTAGGTTCATGTTCAAGTAGAAAGAACTCATGGTTTATACATGACTTTGGGTGACAGATGGTTTGTATAACAATGTTGTCACTTTCCTTTAAGAAACGTGTCTCTGCCGACAAGAAATATACAGATAAACGTCTGGTAAGTATTGTACACTGTGGACAGAAATGACTGTATTCTTGTACATTGTCATTATATGCAAAGGTGAGATAGCAGTCAATGCTACATATCCTTTTTGATACTACACCTATCAATGTCCTTTTTGGCCTGTTTCACATCATTAACTTGCAATTCTTGGAATCAAGAAGTCAAGATTAGTTTAACTACATAAAGTAGTTAAACTAATTGGGTTAGGGTTAATGATTGAGTGATAAAACCAATAGAATCACTGATAGTAATGAATAAGTGGTAAGCAATATATATCATGGTTTATGCTGTGGGCGTCATGGTAGTACAGACTGGGGGTGTCATGGTAGTACAGACTGAGGGTGTCATGGTAGTACAGACTGAGGGTGTCATGGTAGTACAGACTGAGGGTGTCATGGTAGTACAGACTGGGGGTGTCACGTTAGTACAGACTGGGGGCGTCATGGTAGTACAGACTGAGGGTGTCATGGTAGTACAGACTGGGGGTGTCATGGTAGTACAGACTGGGGGTGTCATGGTAGTACAGACTGGGGGTGTCATGGTAGTACAGACTGGGGGTGTCATGGTAGTACAGACTGAGGGTGTCATGGTAGTACAGACTGGGGGTGTCATGGCAGTACAGACTGGGGGCGTCATGGTAGTACAGACTGAGGGTGTCATGGTAGTACAGACTGGGGGTGTCATGGTAGTACAGACTGGGGGTGTCATGGTAGTACAGACTGGGGGTGTCATGGTAGTACAGACTGGGGGTGTCATGGTAGTACAGACTGGGGGTGTCATGGTAGTACAGACTGGGGGTGTCATGGTAGTACAGACTGGGGGTGCCATGGTAGTACAGACTGGGGGCGTCATGGTATACCTGGCTGGGGGATGCCATGGCAAGGGGGCGACATGACCAGTAACCACAAGAAATAATGATGAACTACAAATTAAAGTACTGATGCAACATATGCTTTTCTTCAGGATGTTTTGGCTGCTCTGGTACTTGTACAAACAGCACTTAATGGTCCAGGTAATAACAAGATAACAAGTTAGAACAATATGCTATGTGATCAGTTTACATTGAGACATGTTTTTTTATCTCCAGCAACGAAGGAACGTCAGTTGATTGTCAATCTTGGTCTTCACGTTGGGACACTAATGGTAAGCAGGATTTTCCCTGGGTCATTTTAAGGTCTGATGGACTCTAAGCTATTATGTAAGGTTTTTCTGATTGCTTATTAGAATTAGAATAGACTCATTTATAAAGCACAAAAAGTTGTGCCCTTTCCCTCCTCAGACTACCAGTGCTCCTTATCACTGGTATTTAAAGCTGAAATCGAAACAGACCTGGAAATTAGAAGGATTGAACCTCTAGCTCTAGACCTCTAGCCCTGAAGGCCGCATACTAACCAACTAAGCTACGTCTTCTCCGGTAGTGTTTTTTATTATAGGTTTTTTAGATTAGGGCTAGGTAATGCGACAAAACAGGTTTTTAATAAATGATTATAGTGGTTTATGTTTAATAACACATGACTGTTTAATCATTTCTAGAGAGCATTTAAAGAAGAAGAGACAGATAGCCTTAACAATGCCCTCAAGAAGATAGACATCATCAGTGGAATAAGAGCCAAGATCAAAGCTGCTTGTGACTGTAGTTTTCTTCACTGGCATCGAGTATGTCATGTTTACTCGTATGTCACACTCTTATGGATGAACATCTTCGTTATTCAGTTTGTTTTTCTGTTCTTGTAGGTCGTTTTTCCCATATACCTCAATGATTTGTATGATAATGCTGTAGATATACATCGATTACATGTGAGTATCCACTCGTTTCTTTCCCTTTGTGTATCTTGCTATTTGACTTATGCTATGTTGTATATTTTATCAGTACATGCTGAATGCTTTACGTGACTGTGTTCCCATCTTAAGTCAAGTCAGGCATGAGTCATCCCCACAAATCATGCTGGACTCGTTTGAGAAGGAAATCGAGGAAATTCTGAATGAGGTGAGTTGGTTGAAAACGCATTACAAAGAATTGCTTTGCACAGTAGAGGTGGAAGGAATTGTGTAGAAAACAAAGTGGCTGGATTCCACCAAAAAAGCAAGAGGTTGCTTACGTGTAGCTTCGTAAAAATGATCTTTGTCTACCTATCAAAATTGCTATTGTATATTTTTAGCTGCAACCAAGGTGTAAGTAAAGCAAGTAAAATTTTCTTTTTTTCAGCATTTTCTCCATCAGTTATGTCGTGATATTGAGACAGACCTTCGCCTTCACATCCATCAGCATCTACAGCTGGATGACAGGAATCCATTTAAGGTACACTCCCTGGAGTTTCTAGTTATATTATTAAAGTAAATATATTGTTGATGTATTATTTGTTGTCCTAGGTTGGTTTGAAGGACTTGTCTCACTTTCTCAAACTGCATCCCATACGATTCTTTGACAAGTTTATTGACATCAAAGGTAAGTTACGCGTTTTGGTTTGGCTATTATGCTGTCATTTAAAGGGAAGAGAGTTGCAATACTTCACACAGTTTTCAAAATCCGGGTCGTATACTCGCCGAATGATAATAACTTATGAGTGAGGATAAATTACTAAACTAGAAGTGTACGATACACACAGCGTACGTTACTCACTACCTCGACAGCACGTTCTACAACCTTACAACTGTTGCTTTACATGACTGGAAAACCTATGCTGAAATGAGGAATATGGCGAAACAGAAGTATGGGCTAGAGATGACTGAAGCTCATTTACCAAGTCAAACACTTGAACAGGTCAGCTACTTGCTTTGCTTTGGTGTTTTAGTAACTCAGTACAAACTGTTATTCATTATATATTTATATATTTATTGCACTGAACAGGGGCTTGATGTTCTGGAAATTATGCGCAACATCCATGTGTTCGTCTCACGATATCTCTACAACCTTAATAATCAGGTAAGAAACAAACTTATGGTATAAGGGTATCGGTATAAGATGATGTTGACAACAATGTCTGATGATAGGGCAGTTTTTGCATGACTGAAAAGCTCAGCACCATGAGCTTGCCGAAATGTGCTGTGATCGTGACCGTGATCGTGATCGTGACCGTGATCGTGATCGTGACCCTGATCGTTACCGTGATCGTGATTCATTTCCCTGGGCGTCCTTAATTGGCTGTTTTTTTTTCTCGCGCAATGTAATTGGTCTGGCAGTAAGGTCAGAGATGGATGGAGATTAAATTCTAGTACAATGTGATTGGTCTGTTGTATCCTTGCCGGGTCACGACTAAGTTCGTGCCATGAGCTTTTCACAGTCATACGAAAACTGCTCTAGTGGGTGATGACGATGACTGATAATGGCGTTGCAGATTGATTATAATAATAATGATGACAGTGATGATGATAGTAGAGATGATGATGACGGTGATATTGATGATTGTGATGACAATGATGGTGATGAATTAATGATGATCAGACAGGTGGCGGAAATGTGTATTGTAATGATACGTAATGGTGATGATCATGTTATTTCTAGATCTTCGTGGAGCGCGCATCCAACAACAAGCATCTTAACACCATCAATATTCGTAACATCGCCAACTCAATCCGTACTCATGGCTCAGGAATCATGAACACGACTGTCAACTTTACCTATCAGTTTCTACGCAAGAAGTTCTTTATTTTCTCACAGTTTTTGTATGATGAACACATCAAGGCCAGGCTTGTCAAGGTAAACTACTTGGTTTCCATTAGTGCATGTATTTATATTGCTGTATCAGTTTGCACAGTGTATATATTTTTTGATAGTTATTACGTCCTTTTGCTCTATCGTAGGATATTCGTTTCTTTAGAGAAAGCAAAGAGCAGCTTGATCAAAAATATCCGTTTGAAAGGGCAGAGAAGTTCAACAAGGGAATACGTAAACTAGGCTTGTCTCCTGATGGTTACACATACTTGGATCAGTTTAGGATCCTGATTGGACAGATAGGTAAGTATCAGATGGTATCAACGATTCCCTGTACTTTACATGATCAACTGGGCCGTATGTTGTTGCTAATGATGTGTTGATATGTAGGTAATGCAATGGGGTACATTCGTATGATACGATCTGGTGGTCTACATTGTTGCAGCAATGCTATAAGGTATGACAGGATATCATTCATTATGCACTCACTAACAAGTCCACTTACATATTGGGAATCAAATCTATTCGTCCACTAAAAGTCTAGCTGGATTGTAGTCACTGATTCGTAAATTCATTATTCAGGTTCGTACCTGATCTTGAAGACATAGTGTCTTTTGAAGAACTGGTGAAGGAAGAAGGTTTGTCAGCAGAATCGCTGCAAGCAGCCAAGTGAGTGGGCTACCTGTGTGTTCTGTACCTCATAGTCATTACTTGTCTCATTGACACCATTATCTTATTCCAATGTTCACCCTTAGGACCCTCGACTCTGCCATTGATAATCTTTCCAAAAACTTTGCCGGTGCCACGGAATACTTCAAGGTTAGTACCGCTTGCTGTTTTATTTATTCTCTGCCAAAAAGAACATAACTCTTCCAGTTTACTTCAGCTACACATAAGTAACTGTCTTATATTTTTCAGCTTCTTGTCGATGTTTTCGCACCCGAGTTCCGCGAGGCCAAAAATATGCACCTGAGGAACTTTTACGTCATCGTACCACCCTTGGTAAGCTGATACATTCGTCACTGTTACCATAAAATCGTTGCATTTTAATTTCACCCTCTTTTTCCGTTTTTGTTTTTTGTTTGTGGGACGCAGACATTGAATTTTGTCGAATACATGTTGAGCTGCAAGGAAAAATTGAACAAGAAAAATAAAGTGGGTGCTGCATTTACGGATGATGGCTTTGTGATGGGTAAGCATTAGTGCTCTCATTCTTCAGTCAGTGTTTACGGAGTGTGTAGTAGGATGAATCCAGTGGAAGAAGAGCCACTCTATGGAATCCACTGTTAATCCCATTATTATGATGATGGATTTGTGATGTGTAAGCATTAGTTCTCTCATTCTTCAGTCAGTGTTTACGGAGTGTGTAGTAGGATGAATTTCGCTTGTCTTTATAGGTGTGGCCTACATTCTTAAGCTTCTTGATCAATATCATGAATTTGACTCTCTTCACTGGTTCCAGTCTGTCCAAGACAAGTACGAAAAGGAAAAGGTACCGAGTCATTCTAAAATATTGAACACAGAAGGGGCGGTGTAATCTCCGCACAAAACAGAAAGAAGAGAGAATATCGATAAAAAAGGAAATGTGTGGAGAATAAATGCAGTCATCATCATTCATAGCAGAGAAGCAGGATTTTTGATCAGGAGGGAGGGGACAAAGGGGTATGTTTTTAGATTAATTTTGACTGCTTCTCTTGTTTCCTAGAGAGAAGTCCGTGCATCACTTGAACGAGGAGTAAAAGATGAAAAACTACAACAAACAATGAATCTTACACTCAAAAGACTTTCAACATATCAACAAGAGTTCGAGCTGGTCTACTTCTCCTTGAACAGTGCACGAATCTTCTTTAGAGCAGACAAGACTGCTCAAGAAGAAAAGGATGAGAAAGATGCCAGCCCCGAAAGTGAAAGTATGAGCTACATAATATATAACCAACATCCATTATCAATATTGAATATGTTGTTTATAGATTGTTTGTGTTTACTACAGCGGGAACGAACACAGAGGATGCAGAATCAACCCCACCACCACCCCCAGAGACACCACAACCAAGTTAAACCTTAGTTCAATAGGTATAACCATGTTTGTCGGAATTTGGAGGCTATGCACCATCACGTGATGGCAGAAAAACAGGAAGCACAACAATAGAGTTGTTCTCCCCTGGGTAAATGATTTCTTTCTTGTATAAGTCAGATTAGACCAGATTCAATTGTTCCTGCCTCCTGTCATGGCTGCCATCACGTGATAGTGCAAAGCCTCTATTGTAATGTTCGCGTTTGTCAGCTATTCACACTACATCCTTCCTTCTTTTGTAGGAAATCATTCAATGATGCTGGATTCTCTTATCTTCAAAAGACATTCCAGTGAAATTATCCCGTAAAATAGAATCACGATTAGGACTATTTCACTATTGTCAAATATATTGATAGAAATCATTTATGAATGTTCAAATTTAATAATTATCGATTGGATATAACACTGAAATAGACAATGAGATTCAAAACGAGGTTTATGACAATGTAAAGAAGGTATACGAAAGATAGCGTAATCTTAGCCCTGTTACTGTGCAATAGCAAACTGCACAGAATAAAATGAATTTCTGTATTTTTATATTCATGGTGTTGAGAACCGAAATTCTCCGCTTCTTAATGCACAGTTTATACAACGAAAATAAAACAATTGATTAGGATTGTTAGTAGTTGTGTGGGCTTCCTGTGGTCATTGTTTATTTACCCAGTACTTCATGTCATGGTGTGGAACGCCTGCTGATAACGACGTTTTGATTTATGATCTGGTGTCGTGTCTAGTAACTGGTCTTTCCAACTAACTGTTTACGAGAAAACAAAGAAAATCAGCGAGAACTCTCACTATTTGTGGGGACTTCTGTTTAAACTGTTTCCAACTAGTAAGAATCACAATAATGCACTCGGGACTCTTGACTCTAGGATTAACAGTGAATTTTTTAGCTTCTATTTGTATAGTATTCCTAAACAAATGGATCTACGTGAATTATGGATTTCCTAACATAACGTTAACGTGTATTCACTTCTTGGTAACATACGTCGGGCTGGTGATATGTGCTTTCTTGCGATTGTTTCAACCAAAGCAGCTTCCGTTGTCTAAGATGATTCCACTTTCACTTTCGTTTTGTGGCTTCGTGGTTTTCACGAACCTCAGCCTTCAAAACAATACAGTTGGTACCTATCAGCTAGCAAAGGCTCTCACTACTCCTACCATCATTGGCATCCATACTTTAATCTACAACAAGAGTTATCCGAGTAATATTAAACTCACCATAGTAAGTTGAAAATCAACTCTTTAATTCATGAGGACAGTCAGACTACAATAGACTTTACTAAGGATGTAAATAAGATTGGTTTTAAAATTGCTACCTGTAGGAGTAATTTATCTAAATGTTATTTAGCCCCTTTTCCTGCATTCAAGACAATGTAAGAATATTGTAGTTGGCTTGAAAGTATAAGAAAAAACGAAGAACTAAATAATCTGACCAAAGATTTTCTTAAATTATAAAATAATGAAAAAATCCTAAATTTGATCAGCTGTAAGACTGAAATGAGCTTTGTAAACACATTTATTCATAAGAAGAAATTTCATTTCACTGCCCATTCGTGCTGCAACATGGCAATTGATAATTGTGATTACATGATGTGCTGTAATTGGTTCAGAGGATGTCATCAATTTCTTGCTACAATGATTCTGTGCTGTGCTGTATCAAAGAGTCATACAAATGTAATCTTAAGTATCTAAATAACATTGCTTTATTGTATTTTATTTTTATTCCAGATTCCAATAACTTTAGGAGTGATCTTGAATTCATATTATGATGTGAAATTCAACATTGCTGGTACAATTTTTGCCTCTTTGGGAGTCATCATAACTTCATTTTATCAAGTGGTAAAATAGTATTACCTACAAAACTATATCTACACCTGAGTCCAGCTGAGTGGTGAATTTTGTTAAAACCAATTGCAGCAAGTTTACTAAAATCCAAATAATCCAAATGTAAAATATGATATAAGTGCCTACAAGAAGAAGAAATATGGAATGGAAGAATACAAACAATTTCCTTTTACCACCATGTTTGCTTTGTTCTTTCAATTAAGCTCCAAAAATGCTTAGGGCTGATCATATTGCTAATCATGGTTTGCACACCTCATTTACCACTCAGCTGGGTGAGTGCATTATTGAACTAGAAATATCAATAACAGATGGTACATGTATGTATGCATAAAAATTTCTTCACATTCTAGATGGTCGGAAGCAAGCAGCAGGAGTTTGAAGTCAATTCCATGCAACTTTTGTATTACCAGGTACGTTATGTGGTGTGTGATATAATAATATTAATGTATGCCTTAGTGGTACCAGTAGTCCAGACCCTGGCCCTTCCTTTGATCACTCCACCATTTTTGAGGGATTGCCCATGCTCACAGAAAAGAGGGTCCAGTGTCTGTCCTTTTTTTCTTGCAAGCATAGGTAGCCCAAAGTTGTGTGGATTGATCAAAAGGTCTAGACTTAATATATTGGGGTATTGGATACTGTCATTATATGTAAGTCAGATAATTGGATTCAAGTGCATATAGTGGAAAACTTGGAAGGCCAGATACTATGCTCTATAACCATATGATTGGAGTTTTTCCAGTTGTCAAACTGAATCTATTTTGATTTTTCAACATTATGTATTTTTTGAGTCTTTCAATTTGCAGCTGCATAAGTTCCTTGATATACTGTGAGGATCAGCTCAATTTGATACATTATGAATTCAAGGTGAAAAAATTTGGGTCATATTTTAACATGGTCTGTTTGTTATTTCTGTAAATATAGGCTCCACTTTCTGCTTGTCTACTTGCCTTTGTGGTTCCTTTCTTTGAGCCTCTTACTGGTAAAGATGGAATATTTTCATACTGGCCATTCATTGCTATCGTAAGTATATTTATATATAGTGACTTTGTTTGTATCATGCCTGGCATGAATCGGTACACTAATATTATTGTTGCAAAACTATCTATCTCAGTTAGCTGTGATGGGCTCTGGCATTGTAGCTTTTACTGTCAACTTGTCAATCTATTGGATCATTGGCAATACTTCTCCTGTAACGTATCCTTTGTGACCACAGAAAGACTTAAAGAATACACCTGTATTTAATACTTTTCAGCATATTAACCATAATTTATTTCAGGGTATTTTCCTTAATGTGCACCATCAGATATAACATGGTGGGGCATTTGAAGTTCTGTGTAACATTGTTAGGAGGGTATTTTCTTTTTAATGACCCACTCAAGATGAACCAGTTGATTGGTATTGCTATAACAATATCTGGTATCATTGCTTACACACATTTCAAACTCAAGCAACATACACAACAAGTTTTACCAACTGTTATAAAGCAAACCAAATTATAGAATGCCATATATACTGGAAGGTTTTTTGAATAGCATATAGGTATAGTTACAATAAAGAACCACTGTATGGAAGTTTAACTTTTAATACAGAAAAATGTAGTACTTAAATGATATTATCATGTCTCACAAGCTGCTGGTTTTAAGGAATATTTTAATGGGTGTTGGAGATTATGTGCCATTGCAATCAAGAGCTGAATCATGCTGGGTTGACCTATATTGGTATAGTAGGGGCTGTGTCATTGCCGTCAAGAGCAGAATCATGTTGGGTTGACCTAAATTGGTATAGTAGGGACTGTGTCATTGCAGTCAAGAGCCGTATCATGCTGGGTTGACCTATATTGGTATAGTGGGGGCTGTGTCATTGCAGTCAAGAGCAGGATCATGCTGGGTTGACCTATATTGGTATAGTAGGGGCTGTGTCATTGCCGTCAAGAGCAGAATCATGTTGGGTTGACCTATATTGGTATAGTGGGGGCTGTGTCATTGCAGTCAAGAGCCGAATCATGCTGGGTTGACCTATATTGGTATAGTGGGGGCTGTGTCATTGCAGTCAAGAGCAGGATCATGCTGGGTTGACCTATACGTGTATAGTAGGGACTGTGCCATTGCAGTCAAGAGCAGGATCATGCTGGGTTGACCTGTGTTGGTAAATTAGGGACTGTTTTCTCTTTTCTCAGAACATGATGGTGTAAGAAGAGCCTAAAAGGGGAAAAAGTATCATTGATTCATTGAAACCAATTTCATAACACAGTCTTCTAGTGAATTTCTACATACCTTGATCATACTCTGTCTGTCGAATACTCTTCCATACGAAACATGATTTCCTCTTACTCCAGTTACTCCACTAATTAGTTGACACGTTTTCTTTATCGTCGTTCCTTGTTGTTCAATGTTAAAGGCATTGCAAGCTTGTGCTCTCAGACACTGTTCTTGACACTGGAGTTCTGAAACAACTTCTGTTATTGATATGACTTGACCCACCAGAACTGTTTCTGGGAAGATTTGACCATGTAGAAGCTGGGGTTTAGTGCATGTGGTAGTTGTGGAAACTGTGGAATAAAAAGGAGATAATGGTAAATATATGTTGCGTGGGTTGTCAAGGTGATGACAAATCATGTACCATCTCTTTAATCACTTGACATGGTCAGTTGTTCAATTACCTTGGTCATTGCTAAACTCAGATGGAGTAACTAGTAATGGCGATCCCATGTCTCTCAGTTTTGTACTAATCTTTTTCCAGTCTATAACGAGATCATTCGGATGGTATCCACAATCATGAGCACGATATAATCGAAGGATAGTTTGAGTTGATAACAGATTGTCCCAGATGTTGACACACGTCATTCGTCCACTTAGATCTTGTGCTGCGGATGAATACCCCAGCTCCAGTCTTACATCTTCACTGTTTAAGACTTTATAGTCTTTTTGTTTGTTTGCTTCATTTGCCACCATGTTTCCATTAATGTAAAGTGACGTCATACCATCCTTGTTTTCCCATTGGGCACAGATGAACTTCCACTTGCCGTCGTCCATGTTAGGGAAAGAATTGCTTCTCAATCTTGAAAGCAAAAGATAAAACTGAAGACTGTGTTGATCATTCAACTGTGTTTGAGTTTAAACGCAATGTTTCTAACCACATGTTCTCTTTAGAACAAGATTCTTTCTTCCCCCGCTTACACATTAGTCATATTCTCAACTTAAACACATTAGAAGAACGTCAATACAGATTATTTAAAGTGGACTTTTAGTCGGCAAGGTTTATGTGCCTTTGGAATCGTTGTTAGTAAAAAACTAAGTATTACTCAAGGGAATATCACGTGAACTGCCTTTTAATAGTTAGGACATCCCCTGTTTATCACAAATTCTGACGATAGCTTTATAAATGAATTTATTATTATTATTATTATTATTATTATAGCATTCTGTGTGTATCGAGATTTTCGTAATGCAAACCATTTGACATTAGTTTCAAAACAATACTGACCAGAATCTCATTCAGAACATGTTTACATAAAGTTAGAGTAACCTCCGGATCCCTCGCGCTTGGGACACACCCGGCTAATTATATTGCCCTTGGTGGGATATTTAAATCTGTGGGAAGTACCGATCGCCTCGCCTCATCTGAGGGTTTTTCTACGGTTTTCCTCCCTCCACAAAAATCAACTTCTAATTTCCAATTCAACATAGAACGAGGGTCACAAGTTCGTTAGCCACTGGCTAATAAGTGCTATCCTCGTAAAAACAAAGACGCTTTATTTATTTTGATTTCAAACTAAATGTGACACGATATACTTTAACGTCACCTAAAAAGGAGCTATTTTAATTATTTTAAATACATCACGTACTTTGACTAAATAAGGCCCCGTCCACACGTATCCGGAAATGTTTGTATCCGCAATTTTTTTTTTTTTTTTTTTTGCGGATACGGGTTGCGTCCACACGTGCCCGGAATTTTTTTATCCGTATCCGGAAATTTTCGAAAACGGTTTCCAGAGTGGACATTTTCGAATACGCTCCGAATACGGATACGTGTGGACGGTCGTATCCGCAAATTTTCCAATACGATGACGTAACCACGATTTTGCGCATGCTCAATAAGAAAAACTATCCGTCAAAGGGACTAGGCACTAGCGTTTATCAGGGCGGTTCATGGAAAATCCGCATACGTGTGGGCAGTGAAAACGATTCGAATACGCTGCGTGTGGACGCGAACATTTTCGTATCCACAAAAAATATTTGCGGATACAAAAATTTCCGGATACGTGTGGACGGGGCCTAAGACTGATACGCATTAGACTTAAACTCTGTTTGCGATTATGCTTACTACTCTTTCCAGTAGACCGAGGTAGTTGTGATTTTTTTATCGCCTTAGTAGCTTCTGTTATGTTATCCAAAAGTACATTTCAAATCGACCACGTGATGCCAATGTTATACCACGTGGTATAACAAAGTTAGAATCATGTGGTGTAAAAAAACCTGTCCACGTGGTATAACATCACCTGGACGTCGATTTGAAATGTGCTTTCAAATAACAACAGACTCTTATTATTATTATTATTATTATTATTATTATTATTATTATTATTTATTACTTACATAGTGTTTCCACCCACAGTAAACTGGACAGTAGTTTGGTATTCGATAACGATTTCATCGTGTTTTGTATGTGTAGAATAGTTAAGAAACACTACTGATCCCACCGGCCATGGCAAGGAATCAAGTCTCACCCAAAAACAAGCAGTCAATTCATTCATGGGATCTAACACTGGTATCGGCTGAACCACGCTTGATTTGTTTGGTTTGAAGACGATGTCTGCGTCTTTAAAAAGAACATACGTTACAATAGAAAACCATTGGATTCCTTAGCAAATTGATCTAAATATTTATAAGAGGAGCCAATTTATTGGATAGTAAAAACAGTTACACGGACCGTGAAAAGTTGCGGTAAATTCATAGGGAATTTTTTCTTAGTTGCATTACTATCGATGGCACGTAAAAATGAAAAAGTACACTATTACCTACCAAAGAGTCTAATGTTTTCATGTGCCCAAGTGAACATCAATCCATTCGCCATTATCCATATCAAAGAGAACGTTATCTTTCGTGTTGATGGTATGATACCCATCTTCTCTCACTACCATGTACGATAACAAGAATGATGATAAAACCGCGGCTGTACTTTTAGCTGTGTAATCTGTTGTGACTCAAGCTAAGTATTTTTTTTTTGTGCGTATCAATTGCTGTTGTTTGACAAGTTGTATCAGCTGCATCACTTATTCAATAGGATCATCGGAAGCAGGGCCGCAATTATCAACACCACTTTGTGCTCAGCTAGTGATGGAAAGATACCCAGCAGGAGTAAAAAAGCCTTTTGCTTCTAGCTGAGAGAAATAAGAACAACCCTTAAAGTGACTGAGTATCTGTGTTAAGTGGTAACTTTTTTTATTTCCACGTGAAGGCTTATCAAGGGCTAGTATCAAAGCTAACATGCCGTACATCTCACCTTTACATTTTGCTAGATTAATTGATTTTAATAACGTAAAAAAAGAGAGGTCAACAGGGTTTCAGCCCTGCATCTTTTTGGTAAAACAGGTGAAAGACAGACCCATAACCTATATATTATCATATTTTTTCCTTGTATTCCAAAATGAAAGAAAGAAAATCTCCTTTTCTGGCTTATCGGCACAGAACAGCATAATTGATCATCTCTACACCAGCCATCGATATGACAAGTTATGCCGGATCTTGCTGCTGTTATTTATTTATTCCACGCACTTGACTCCATTTGTTTGTTTTATCGCTGATATGATCGATCATTTGTTATCATTCCTCAGTTGGACCGGACACAGCCGGGAGAGAAAGCTGACATGAATATAACTAATTATCCATAAAGATATGAACAACTGTGAAAATACCAGTAGGATCTTAAAGACTTATGCAAAAAGCGTATTAATTTCACACTCACTCAGTAACCACCTTAATATACCGATCCACAGGACCTTGAAACAAGAATACGTTTAATTAATTTTCTCGTGACGTGATTTGTATTCTCCATTGCCTTACCTTGAGTATAAGTTCAAATACGCCCCTTCCTCTCCCCCTCATCTTCTGGAGAGCCCGACCCCTCCATCCTTGGTACAAAATGGAACTAAGGTTTTGTGTTAGCGCTGGCTAATGCAATGAATCAACAAACACTGCTGCAAAGCATGTGCCATTTGTATTCATAACAATAATAATATTTATTATAACGAATGATACATCACAAAGAGTGGCGTACGACCTGTGAGTTATCGTACGACCGTCGTAGACCAGAAGAGTTGTGCAGCCCCGGACGACTCTTAGATAACAAAGGCAGTGGAACGGTTTGAAAAGTGGGGATACCACACTTAGCTCAACAATTAGCTAAATTATCTCGATATTTAAAGATGGAACTGATTATGTATGGTATCATTGATCAAATAAGAGAAAATTATCTCGTAATAAATGTAATATATTCGTTAAAACAGATACTCGGTATTATTGTTTGTGGGACAATATTTAATTTCACTGGGGAAACTGCTGCAAAGGTGATTGCTTCGCTATTTTCTGATGGGGAACCAATAATAATTTGTGGTTTTCGAACAAAAACAAACTAAGCAATAATAGACTTGCGGCGTAGAGCAGTGTTGCCCTTGATATATAACCAGTATCTGATCATTTGTTGCTCTTTCTAATCCTCAAGCTGCACGCTTGCAGCTTCGTCATTTCCTAGTAATTCCTGCAAAAAAGAGACTTTATTAAGATAAAGGATGTGGAATGTACAAGAGTAGCTATCGCACGGGTTTCATTGACCGAGTAGGTATATAGAAGCAATCACTAAGGATTTAGAGTTTATCTTTCTTGGGTTCAATGCCCATATTAGAAGCCATGGATCGTAAGTAATATACGCAACTAACCACAAGGATCGCTGACTCGCAGGGTCGATCCCAGACACATAACAGGCGTTTTGTATTAAAGGATCGGTAATAAAGATGACATACCTTTAGGGCGGCGTCTCTGTCAAACAGTCGAAAAACACTTCCAGATTTAAGAGAGAAATTATCAACGTGATCCAGGAGTTCACAGTCGTGTGAGCCCGCATTATGATCCTGATTGAAGTTATATCCCAAGCAAATATGCGCGCGCAGACACAGATCCTCACAATGAGACTCGGATACCACAATATGTTTAGAAAACACGTGACCAATCATGTACATATTCTCAAGTACATTATGACTGAAGGGTAATGTTGGTAATTTACAGTCTTGAACTGTTGATGAAGATGTTTTCACTTGAGTTGGCGAAGTACAACTACTTGCAATAACCATACTAGTAGAGAATTGAGGTGTGACGGAAATGGATGCTGTGACTGAAGGTATTACTGGTATGACTGGAGTGGGTTGCGTTACCATTGACGACGAAGTTACTAACGCTAGAAGCAAATACAAAACAACCTTCATAAAATAGCAAATAAATGTACGTTACAATATACAAGTTATCGTAGAATTATAAGTTGAACACCGTAGTGAAAATAGAAACTGAAGCTTTCTCGACTCTCTTATGTCACCTATCGTTCAGACTCTACCCACCTACATTAAAGACACTAATCACGCCCTCAGGATTTTCAATTTCAAAATTCTCAATCCAAGAATTTATTTACCATGGATGTCAAATCTTTATACACCGTCATTCCTAATGATGAAGGAAAAAGTTTCTATTTTCACTACGGTGTTCAACTTATAATTCTACGATAACTTGTTTCATTAGAAACACCGACGCAGTCCACGCTAGTGTTCACTAGCCATCATGTTACAATATACAGGTTACAATGTACAAGTTGTACATGTTATACAGGTTACAATGTACAGGTTATACAGGTTACAATGTACAGGTTATACAGGTTATGATGTACAGGTTATACAGGTTACAATGTACAGGTTATACAGGTTACAATGTACAGGTTATACAGGTTACAATGTACAGGTTATACAGGTTACGATGTACAGGTTGTACAGGTTATACAGGTTACAATGTACATGTTATACAGGTTACAATGTACATGTTATACAGGTTACGATGTACAGGTTGTACAGGTTATACAGGTTACAATGTACAGGTTATACAGGTTACGATGTACAGGTTGTACAGGTTACGATGTACAGGTTGTACAGGTTACAATGTACAGGTTATACAGGTTACGATGTACAGGTTATACAGGTTACAATGTACAGGTTATACAGGTTACGATGTACAGGTTATACAGGTTATATAGGTTACAATGTACAAGTTATATAGGTTACAATGTACAGGTTATACAGGTTACAATGTACAAGTTATACAGGTTACAATGTACAGGTTATACAGGTTACAATGTACAGGTTATACAGGTTACAATGTACAGGTTATACAGGTTACAATGTACAGGTTATATAGGTTACAATGTACAGGTTTTACAGGTTACAATGTACAGGTTTTACAGGTTACAATGTACAGGTTTTACAGGTTACAATGTACAGGTTTTACAGGTTACAATGTACAGGTTTTACAGGTTACAATGTACAGGTTTTACAGGTTACAATGTACAGGTTTTACAGGTTACAATGTACAGGTTTTACAGGTTACAATGTACGATGTAGAATTAGGGCTGTACCTGGGTCAGTAGGGCAGAGTTTGCATCGCTTTGGACATTCATTCTTAGAGTAGCTGTCTTTAGGACTGCACCATTTCATTAGACTCCACCACCAGCACATCTTACCAGTATCCATACAAACTATAATATATCAATATAATATATGAACATGATAGCGTAAACTCCATCATAACATGTTTCCTCGGCTTCCCTTTTCATGACCCTTTAATTTATTTATGACCATCACTCTTTCTGTTCTTTTTTCTATCTTTTAATTTTGGAGTCACTTTGGAGAACTGTATTCACTACAGTAATTATTTCAGTTTTGCTAGCATTTTCTTACAAGGGCAGATACAACTAGGTCGCTTGGAGTGAAGGGGGGGTGGTTGACGGGGGCTTAATTGAGTAGTCAATCACCCAACTTTGGAGTTATAAAAGATTTATAAGAATTTATAGAACAATTAGGTCTTTCCTGTTGTAGCACGGCTTTGTTGTATTTTGGGTCTTTGTTTTGCATGGTATCGTTTAGCTCCAAATTAATTATCCTTGGGTAGTTATTGTCGTCATGCCTCGAGTCGAATAAAGGATAAAATCCCGCAAAAGGATGATGCATTTGTAGGCCGGTGACAGGCATCCTCATATTCTGGTTTCATCAGATATGGAAGGAACATTACACCGATCCATTGGTCTTTTATAGATCACTTTTGCTCTCTATCTGTGTCTCATGACGTCTCATTCATTTTTTCAATGTTAGTAATTTGTCTTTATCTTAATTGATATAAGTAAAGTCAGTACTGCGATTGTCGATTTTAAAGATTTGTATTAACCACGCATTCCATTAGCTTGATCTAGATTGCTCTTTTAGCTGCTGCTTGATAAGATGTGAATAACAACAGTCATGTAGCATATGTCAAAATACTGACATCAGCAGAGCTATCTATAGAAAACTGGGAACATTTCTAACGCACTTTATGTACTTTTGATGGAAGATATTGGGGGTAAAAATGAATAGTTGAAATATTAGAAAGCACAAAACACGGAAAACCGCAAAACCAATGTTAATTACTGATTACGATGAATATCCTGTGAGCTAACGTACAACGTAAAAATGGACGGTAGTTTTTGATAATCTGTGTCAGCAATAATTGATGTTTTGTTGTATCGATCCGAATCTTACCGGCCCATGAACACTTTAATATATTATCTGTTGTGCTTAATGCATGTGTGCACAGGATTATTCTGATTCAGATTTTTCCCCACTAAATCAGTCAGTGAAGCTAAAGAATGGAATCTATAACCTTGCTGTATTTACTTATACAGAATACTGTTAGTACCTTAGTCGATAATGGTATTTTCATTAAACGATGCAATGCACTTTACTTTATTCTAATTATTAAGACATTAATGATGCTTATTAAAGAGGAGTAATTCAAACACCTTGGTTGGACTACAACCCGCGCCTTAAAGGCGCATTAGTGAATAATTGTGTCTGGTTTTAATGTATTCCTTCAGTGAGTTACACTGAATAATAATCCAGCAGCTGGTTGAGGTTAGAGTGGCTATCTATCATGTAATTCTTGGAGTTTGACGTTGAGCTTATTATCTATTGCATCTTTTCATTTATATTAAGAGTGGGCTACTGAAACATTACGTAAAGTAATGGCGGTGGTACACTCTTTGTCAGTCAGTACTGGACAGTGATTGGTTGTGTTGACTCTTCGGTCTTGAAACATATCTTTAAGGTGGTCTAACTGACAAGAGGAACGAAATTAACGTCTGTAGCTGGAAAACTTGTCGAATTTGAATCAACATCTTGCAAAACTTTTGTAAAAACGATTCGTCAAGTTCATGTTGCCTCGTTGGGGATATAACAAAATGTTGAAACACCTGAAGGCATACTTGTACATTAATGTACTTTAGTGCTTAATTGAATTAAGTACTTCGATATATCTTACTTGGAGAATGTGTTTTGAACTACTAAGTAGAAAACCTGACGCGTGCTACTCGTCAGTACATTAGCTAGTTGTATTCAAGGTTAGTTGACAATATCTTCGTGTTAAATCCCGAAAAGTTTTAAATAGAAACTCAAAGTACTTTCCAATCGCTCAATTAATTATCTTTTGTTGTCGATATCTTTAAAGCCGTCCCTTTGTTTTGACCGTTACTTTGACTGCTGTGCGTTTGAGCATCATCAGTCATACACGGCTCAGAGGAACACAGCATTGGTGTCTATTGGAAGGTGAGTTTATATCATGGTCTATTGAACTAGAAATGTCATGTTTGGTAATATTCAAAGGGACAACGAGTTACGGTTCCTAATTATGGCTGGAATACTTAAATTCGTGCAATGATTTATTATTTGGCATTTAGCATTTTATTATTTGGTTAGTGGTGAAAGCAGTGCTTTTCGTATAATAATAACACGATTTTTTTTTTTTTTTTTTTTTTTTTGCTGAACAAGATCAGGGTAAAGTTAGGGTTAGCCGGGCTGAATTGATTACAATAGTTCAAATTATCAAGGACTGTTTTGAAAAAGGGCACCGGTTCTATTCTGTGGTTGGCAGCTGAGTAATGTTAGAGTCGTTGGTTGTATTATTTCCACGTGTTGGTCTCAAGTCAAAACCAAAACAACTTTAAAAGGTTTGTCAGTCTTCATCTTACGGCTAATACATCGATCTCGATCAATCCCTAATGTGTTTTCTATAGGTTTTAAAATACTGCGCTAGAGCTGAACAATAGACCACTTTATCAACAAGCAGTATTTTGGTCTATTAGCGCTCGATCGTACTAGTGCGCATGCGCCGACATGATAAATGCTACGACTTTATCTGCTCTATCAGCTAAAGATGACAGTTGATAAATCGCTTGCATATCGATGTGATGCGATGTCCATGTCTTTGCGCCTCACGTGACATAACTACGTCATCGACAGGTGAATCTGTCATTCAAGAGTTCAGTTGCTACGTTACCTTTCGTATGGGCAACCATCACCATGGTAACCATCAGTAGACAATGAATCATGTTAGGAAATGAATTAGGAAACATTTTAGCTCTCTGTGAAAGAGAAAACAAAAATTAAAATAATTTATTGTAAACTATTTTTTGTTTTTGAAAACAAATTATCAAGTAGATGTGACTAGAGCAGCTCACCTATCTTCCTATAAATTGATCTGTCTATAAAACAAAACACGGCGATTCTAGAACTGTATACTAAAGTCTTGATCGTTTTATACCAACAACTATTAATGATTGTTTTTCTAGTGTTGGCTAGTATTTGAGTGCAGAAAAGTCTTAATGGTACTTTAGACTCAACTGGTCGTAGATTAAAGCCTAAACATGCAATTACAACAAGATATTTGCTTTGGTATACTAAAATTATTAGGCATTATATTCGCACAAAATATACGTATGAGTGCATGCATGTTGAACATTGTTGCCGAAGATAGTTAGGTTTAGTCTTTACTAGTCATTTTACTAGTATTTCACTAGCTATGTAATTAAAAACATAGAAAAAAAAACTCATTTCTCTTGCCAGGGAAGCGACCAAGTGCCTCATAAAAGATACAGTTTTACATGCTCATCTAACTTGAGTCTGCATTGCTATAATATCAGAGAGCAGTTAGAAAGAAGACCCGACAAGACAAGAGACAAGGGACATGACTAGAATGTCATCTTACTACCGACATCACTAGTAAAGTATAATATTACTTGCAAATCAGGACAACCCAAAGTAAATATATCAGATGCAGTTCGCAAGACTTTTTACAATAGTAGTGAATTGTAGTGTAGGAGATGCATGAGATATCTGCTATCAATAACATCCTGACTCATGTATAACATTCAGTGACTTATGTAGGATAAAATTAAAGCAAAGAATAGTGTTTTTTTACAATACATAGATAAAATAAGACAGGCTTAAAGACTAGTTCTGACGATTCAAGGGGTAACCGCAGGATTCACAAGACAACTGACTTATTCTGTAATAAGTCCTGAAACTTCTAACCAGTAGAAGTGTGGTTTTTATTTTATCTAGTATTCCCGGTTATTGAGATCTATACTGTTCAACAGGTATGTAGGCAGGTTTATGATCAATACTCACCAGAAAATTTCGTGTTGCAGTACTATCTTTGATCACTCACTCACTCACGGAACCCTTTACAAGTGAAAGGGGGATCTGTAGGACACAATATGTCACGTGACCTATTTATACCAATATTAATCAATCAGGCTCGCGACTATGTTCTTATAGTTATTTATTTGGTGGCCGCATTTTGTCGTTAATAGCAACGGTAAATACGTCACGACCCCTTTTCTCGATTTTTTGACAAGAAATTAAAATCCCTCTCTGAGAAAAACTACATGACGAAAACAGCATACAGCATTCTTTACAAAACAAGATTTAGTTGGCTATAATGGTTACCTAGAACACGTAAATATTTTCTCACCACAAAATAAAGGGATGGAAGAAGATGAAAACCCTAAATTGTTGAGTGAATCATCACGCTATATAAATACTCTATTGTATCGTTATTATCGTTATTCATCATACAACATTAGCTACACTGACCACAAAGATACTCACGTACTTAACAGTCTTTTTCTCAAACGGTTAACAATACCCGAGAATACACCAACCAACAAGAGTATAGACCAACTGCTTTACTAACTTATGTATTTCAACTGAATGTAGTCTTGTATGTTCAGTAAAGCTAGTTAAGAGCAAACAAAGAAACCTTTTGAATGACAGTAAGTGCCATTTATAATAATGTTCGTCAGTTTAAGGGAAGATGAAACAGTATGGAATAATATTCATGTTCACAACTAAATCAATACAAAACTTTTGCTGGTTATTCAAATCATCTTTCTTTTAGGGAATTATTTTCTAATAATAAAAAAGTATTGTTTTATATCTCGACTAAATTTTGATATAATTATTAATTTATTGACATATTCGTTTTACTCAACAAAATGTTTTTTTATAGCCCGTGCTTATTCGTTGATTTCTCGAAACATCTTTAATTGTGCGTCACACTTTAAGGACTTTTTCATTAGTTATTCTGCGGTTCCGTTGGCTGGTATTCAAGTTGCTTCAAATTCACAGCATCTGTCTTCATTACCCGCTATTTTGCCGAGCGGGTCAAAGGAAGTAATTGTGCACAGAACTGAACATGAAGGACTTGATTAAAAGCTTCAATAGGAAGAATACTAATGACAAACATTAAATATGGGCGTTAAAAAACTAATAAGATTAGGCTCTGTATTCAAATAGAAACGTGTAGAGAGCAGATGAAAGAGACTGGCAACACTGCGGTAAAATACGGGATATTGACTACCAGGATAAAAGGCTACTGAGCAACGAATCATGTTGGCGTTGAATGCCGCGGTGAAAACTTCATTAATTCATTCATTTATTACCTGTAGCTTTAGTTATACTTTCAATTGTCTTTAAAAACCCTTAAAACAGAACACTTCGGATGATGGTAAAGAATTATATTCCAGAAAATTAGTTATAGTTTCTTGACTTAGAGGCAGGACGGGGGAGCCATGCATAGCTATCGTATAGTTGCCATAAATTGACTAGTGAATACTAAAAGGCCAAATCATTAATGATTGTTAGGTGGAAAATGTGCCGTCTTTTCGCAGCCGCTTTTGTACATTGCATGGGGGAAAAGTCAGAAACCAATTAATAAAACAGTTAATAGATAGTCAAAATAAGTTTTCCAGATTTCCCAGAGTCTTTCAAACCAAAACAAGAACAGATAAAATTGATGGTATTTATTTCATTCTGTCTTGTGATGATTTCAGTTCTTCAGCCCTTTCTTGACATGTGTACTGACAGTGTTTGATGTGTTTCCCTTTCACGTTGAGATCAAAGCGTCACACAAAATAGACCGCTACATTGCGCGTATTTTCATAATCTAGACAAAAAGACGCCATTTTTATTTTTTAGTCGGTTCATCTTTTAAACATTCATTAATACAATTTTCAATTTTTCCCGAACTCATTAATGCCAATTCTAGCGTGTTCCAACACTCAATAACAGGAGCCGCAGTACCTTCAAAAAATCATCGCTTAAGTTTGAGTTTTTTATTGCTGGTTCATAAATTCGTAAATTGATAACCGGTCGTTTTGATTCAATCAGTTTTGGCGGTAATTACGGGCGCACGCGTCTGTCTGCAGCAGTAACTGAAATCTAGGTCAGTTAGTATTCAATGTACTATACATGTACATTGGTGCATGTTGAGAGTTTCACATGATGTACACCGCATGCTGGATTTTTTTTTATTGAGTTCACTGAATGTCACCTCATGACCAGCCACACACTAAGCACAAGTGCGCATGTCATTTTGGTTATAGAAGCGAAGTGAATATCGGGGAATATTCTCCGATATTCACTGAGCCTGAGGCAAATAATTGTTTTGATAAAAATGACATTTCTTCCCCCGGTTACAGCAATAAAACGGCTGGCCACCATTTTGGATTATCACTGGAGGTTATTATCGTGTGATAGTGTGAGTTTCTCGACCAATCAGCGCGCGAGATTTTTAATAATCACCTGTGTATTTTTACAAAACATTATTATTATACTAATTGAGTAGACAGCATAGACCAGTACTACCCGTACATCTCTTGTATCTGTACGTCTCTTCATCCGATCTCTACTGTCGAAATGACTAACTCGAGATAACTCGATGGAGAGACTCATTCAGCTCAGCCAGCTACTAATTGATAAATATTCAATACGTCAATAGCACCACAGGTAGCCCTAGCTTTGTTTCTGTGGTGTCATGTTATAAGGAAACGTATGGGGATACTTCACAAATTTTAAATAAAATCATTACTGTTTGAGGGGGGGGAATCCTTAAACGGGCTAAATTCGAAAAATAACCACAGAGCGAAAGAGTGCTATTTCTCTATGATCAGGTAAAATTTCGAGGCTTTATTTCACGTTTCAATGATTTTATTGAAATTTTTGATGAATCCCCATACATTTTCTTATGACATGACACCACAGAAACTAAGATTGGACTACCTGTGAAAGCACGTGTTGAAATGTTCAAATATAGTCGGTGGGTGAAATATGTGAAATATAGTAAAACATAGGTGAACATTCAGTACTGATTCATTCATCCACCTATCTGTCATTCATTCATTCGTTCAAGCCAGGTTCTTGATGCGGCCGGCATGTCGGTGCTTTCATTATCACAACATTTCGCTAGTCAATTTTTGGGAGGTAAGGGTGGCGTAGCTGTGAGAGCGCTTGCCTCTCAACAATGCGACCCAGGGTTCGAGTCCGACTGAGCTCAGTGTTGTATGTGAGTTGAGTTGTTTGTTGGTTCTTTCCTGTGCTTCGAGGGTTTTCTGGGTTCTCCGGCTTTCTTCCCTCCGCAAAAATCAATTGGAATTGGAATTACAGTGGATGAATAGCTACTCTGTAGAAATGACACTGTTAAATCCCATATATTTATTCATTTAATTTGTTTATTTGAAGAATGAATGATAATATCATTCTAGAGATTCTAGCACGGCATTTACTGATTTGACCGAATGGCTCGCCTTCTCTTCCATACACCGGTAGTTCACTTTAGCTAGCTGAATTCACTGGTGTTTTTGTTCATTTAACGTGTTTAATAAATATGTCTTTTACTGAATTTACATCAAGAGATTGGTTAGTAATAACTGAAAACATCTTTTATAAACAGTGATCAGAGCGAAATTAATGCATGATCGGGCAGTCTGTCGCAAAAAAAGAAATTCCCTTTCACATTGTAAAGCTTGCTTGCTTTGTCAGTGGCTGGCTGGCTGTCTGGCTATTCAATCTGCCAAATAGAAATATCTTGTAACTTTCAGCCGTTCGATTAAAGAAAGAACAGATGGCACACTAGAGATTAAAGCTCTAAACAGAATAAATATCCCCCTTCAAACTAGCTATTCAATTATTAAGGCACCCTGGTTGAATATTAATATTCAGTTGGTAGGCTCTTTCCTCCAGATTAACGACTGATATTCAAACCGGGTCTCATGTTTAATTAACAGGTGTTTTGCTAATGAATAAGGGCGGTTTCTTTCGACGCCAATTATCCGTGAAGGTTTAACATAAGCTAGAAATTCTCCATCATTGCTAATGATCATTACTGTACGTGTAGTTCTGAATACTGAAGAATTGTTCTAGAAAAATTGAATTGAATAAAACATATAGAAAAAAGGTTCGAGAAATGAATGAATAGGCTGTGTGAGTGTGTCTTGCTGAGCTGTATATATTGGTATTGAGCGTTGTTTGGGCTTACAGGATACTCTATTATACTGAACAAAAACAACCAACACAAATACTCTCTCCACATCACATGCATGTTGTTTGTATTCGAGTTCGGCGCTGAAAGCCTGGGCGTCGAGTGTCTCCCTAAAGCAGGATAAGATCGTGTATTGTGGTTTGAACTGAAGCTCAATTCAAAAACAACAAGGCTCCAGTTAAAGGTTAGTCAAGTGGGAAAACATCCTTCATGAGAACTTGTGTTAAAGTATAAAAAAAAAACAAATATTTGTTTAAGCACCGAAACTACGAGCAAACATTCAAAGTGTGTGCCATTAGATAGTAAATAAACGATTGGATAATAGATAAATTAGAGACTAGGGTAGATAGAAAGGTAGATAGATTGATGGATTGATGGATTTTCCCTGTTATAGTAGTTTTTACCAGAATTCGTGGCGTCTGTGGACAGGGAAAAGAAAGTGGAGCTGTTTCGAGAGGAAAATAGAGTATTGTGGTTGGGAGAGGCTGTGGTTTAATCGCTCAAAGATACATTGAGAAGGATTACTAAAGAAAAACTGAAAGAACGCCACATTTGATGGTACTTAAATGTGTTCTTTAGAATCAAAAAGATTATAGCTCTTTTTAATCCTCAGAGCATTAAGAAACATAAGATTGAAGGTAAGCTGAGTGTTTTGCATATTGTTTTCAGCTGTTCGTACTACGTGTGTACCACACGCCAAGTTAGAATCAAACTCTCTTCCATTACTTCCATTACAATAAAATAACGACAAGACGCGTGTTTTCATATGAAGAAGGATGATGGTGAGGCCGCAAACAAAGTGGGAAAATGCCATACAAAGAACCATGATATCTTAAGAGAACACGGGATAGTTTAGTGACTGGCACTGTTTCCTGACATCCAGGTGTCAATGAGTTGTTGGCTTTCTGTGGTGATTCATTTTTTCTAATTTCGTATTTCTCGACGATTCTTTGCATAGATCTTCTCAGTCATATCTATGACCCTTAGAATTTTTGTTTTTCTGTTGGAAAAAGCCCAGTTACTTACGCCTGCCATTCTTCCAGCCAGCCACACGGATTTTTCGCATCATAAAAAAGGATATCTTCATTGTTCTGAATTCAAAGTGAAAAAGGCCTAGAGTATTGGCCTATTGGAAGGCTATCCTATAGATGAAGAGAATCTCAACAACCTCTCGATTAAGCTCTTTGTCAATTTGAAGGTTTGCAAACACGTTGTCCAGTGTGGTTAGCTTAAAAGCTGTTTAATGTTTGATTACTCTTCATCCTCCACCGGCTTTGAGCGGAAATTCGTTCGTCACTCGCCAATTGATTGAGGGTCGAGCGGTGACGTAATATTCGTCTATTGAATATTATATGGCATGCTAGCTCATCAGCAGAACCAGCTCAACCCATCAGTGACCTCAACGGGGGACTAGTTTCCCGTCGGGTTTTCAGTTGATGTTAGACCACAAAGAGCACAGAATCTTATACGGTAAGCTGCGTCAGTCGTAAGCAGCGCGGGCACTTTTACTCAACGATCAAGCTACATTTAGATTGTCTCAGTGATTACGGCAAGGTAAGTAAAGCTGCTAGTTTAACTGACACGGTTTTCTGAATCTTGAAACCTGAAATCATAGCCTTTTCAGTTCGTGAGTCAGAAACTTAGAGGTTGTCATTAACAAACTGGACTGAAGAGAGTTCGGTAGGAACTTGAAAGAAGCTCTTGAGATCACACTGACTGCTGTAGTATTAACTATAGTAATGGTTTACACTATTAAACCCGGGAGTGGTCACTTCTTTCTTAATATGGGCACAATTTGCTTTCATTCAGCATTTCTCTCGAAACATCAAGCGAATATTTTCTACATCGATTGGCCAAAAGGTGTGTACTGCTAGATAGAAATTATTCATGAGGATACTAAGAAATTCTCGTTTGAATTTGAATATCAATAAGGTGGTGAAATATTTTTTTAACATTATACGAGCAAGAAATATTTGCCGAGCGTGTTAATGAAAAGTCTCTTCAATTTCTGTCGATACTTAATGTATATATATATACTTCAATATAAACGTCGGTATCGTCGCGCCAGTCTATGTCAGTACCTACCTATCAAACTCGGCGCCGATAGCGTAGAATTAGGGTTTTTTTTATCTAAAGGCTAAATAAGAATGCGTAGGGTATGAGAAAATACCCGCAACACCACAAGAAGATAGTTGAATATGTTTCGATCACAAAAAATCTGTTGATTTTACACTGGGATAGTTGAGTGATTTTAGATATATTAAGATATTACTCAGAATGACTGACATATTACTCAGAAAGACTTTGGTCATTGGTCCATAGCAAATAAACACACATAAAGAATAAATGAATACTAGACAAAACAAAAACATCCTTCTCGGCTGGAGTGGAGGGTTGTTCTTATTCTCAAAACATCTTTCAGGAACAGATCAAAAATTGCTCTAGTCAAATCTAAAGCTAATTTTAATGAGCTAGCTTGTTGAAGTCATTTATAAGAGACAGGCGACTAAGATGGATATCTGTTAACTGCAAATAAGTTTAAGAATTATAACTAATTATTAAAGATTTCCTGTCCAGATATTATGATCAAAGAATACTTATTCCAAGTTTCATTGATCAAACAAAGCTGGCGCTTTCCTTACACAAACCAGACAAAAGTCAAGGAGTGAACCAGAATCATAGTCAATCTGGTGATAGCTGGAGACATGCTGGTCTCTTTAGCTTTATCTGCATGTACTGCACCTCCTAAAGCAAACTCATCTCGACGCGGTTTAATTGAGATTTTAATGAAATCCATTTATTTTGTCGTGGATGTCAGTCATGGCAGATTGTCAGACAAATATTGTCCTAGACTTAATAATAACCATTCTGTGGTTGACAAAGGGAGTCATTAAGCTTTTAGTGGTTATTAATAATGGATTAATATCGCTAACAGACATACCACTACAACGAACGCCATATCATAGGGCAGTCTTCTCGAATCAAACCACTGACAATCAGAGTTTGATACTTTGATACACTACCGAGAAAATTAAAAAGCAAAGGCAAAATATCCGGCACGTTTATTTGACAAGTGAAACATGTGAACGATTTATTTGAGCGTTGAGTCAATACGGTGTGGTTTCCGGCGGGCCAGGACCTTTACCTCTTGACACATCACATATAATAATTTGATTATTTTATGAATAAAGTATTGCTTTTACTTATATATCAAAGACGTGGGAATTTTTAACTTTATGTATTGTTCGTCGGGGTCGGTATATTCGTATTTAGAGTGGTTCAATAGTCACACTGTTGAATAATAAATAACTTATCTAATTTAGGTAACATCACTTCAAAAGTTTGACTAAATTCACTTTACATGATGGATAGACGTGTTTTAAGGTGATGTGTATGTGAAAGGATAGGAGTGGTTAGAGAGTTTATGCCTGGCACAATTATCATATTATAATGAATCAAATGTTCAGTTGTTAATCTTGCATTGCATTTTCTGCTTTTCTTTCTGTCAGATGAGTTGTCTGCTCTTCACATTCATTGTCGTCATCTGTTTCTCTATCAGCCAATCACGTCGTCCCTGTACTGATAAATCATTCGTGTGTTCAGAAGACCAAAACACCAGTAAAGCAGGAAGATGTAGCTTGACAGACTTGAGCAAACTAAAATCATTTATTCCAGAACCAAGTAAAATATGTACATTGTAAGTATTTTTCTCCCGCCCATTTTCCCATTTTAAATTTTTTTATTTCCATTCACTTTATTTTATGAGTAGTTTTCTTTTTTTAACGTTACGTGGAAGGATGGATTGCGTGAGACAGTCTTTTTTGTTAGTTGTAAATTATTAATGAAGTTAATATGCCGGGAAGTAGGAAGTAGTTTGGTCTACTTCCAAACATTGTCTATTAAAATGCTATATCCTGTCTGCCGTGAGCAATCCTTTCATAGTCGATCTTGGAGGCCCACGAGTGTATTGGTTTTGTCAGTCGTGTGTAGTTAATTTACCAGAATGTCTGTCTGCATTTGTCAATAAGGTGATTGCTATTGAAAGTCTTTCTATCAGCGGATATTTAGTGTGGGGAAAACATTGACTGACTGACATCATTTAGCTGGATGTTTCTTGTGTTGTTTTAACGTCAAATATTAGATGAACTAAAGTCAGAAAGCATCAATTAATAAAAGTAATAATCTAGATTCGATTTAGTAGAATTTAATAATGAATAATGTAAATGATTTGAAGAATGTCCATAGTGATTACGCGTTCGTAATGATTGATGAAAGACATTGAACACTCAAATAAAACCAAACACTGTATGATATCAGCCAGGACTAATTTAGTATCAAAGAATGACCAGCAATAGTCTTTGTTTTTATGTACAATCGGTTATTCATGTTGAGAAGCAAAGCAGGAAGCCTAAACAGGGCGTTCTGTTGATTCGTGCGTATGAAACCGATACCCTAGAATGTGGTAACATTCGATACACAACGAGGGCAGGCCAAGAAAGATTGTTAATTCGCAGCTTTTACAATGATTTGGAGAATTTTAGGATCAAGGAATGGGTCAAGCTATATTTTTGCTTCAAACCCTCGCCAAGTTTCGAGTGATCATTCAATAAACAAACATATATCTTATCTTTATTCATGTTGTGTTTACATAAACAGTTGTAATACTCACTTCAAATCGGCTTAATATGACGATCAGATAGTCTTATTTCAAGAGCTTTTAACTAATTGAATTAATTAACACAACAGTTACTCAACAGCAGTTAACTATAGACACAAGATAATTGTCTGTTCGTGGGAAAGTCCTCACCTGAAGCGTTTAGTCTATCTCCATCCATTCACAATTGACATGAATTTGCTCGTGAATGAATAAGAATGAGTTTGTGTCTTACGCGGTCGTGATGACAGAATGATCAAAACGTTGAGATATATTGTTGTATTGATTTGACTGGGAATAAAAGTCAAGGCGAATGGGCTGGTGATCAGTCAAGACATGTCAAGTTATTCAAGATACAAAGAAGTGTGTAAATAAATAAGAAATGTTTAAACAAATGTATTCTGCTTGGAACACCATGACACTAGTATTAATACAAAGATGATACACATTCTAACCAAACCATCTTGAATGTGGTAATATATAAATATAGCGCGATCTGACGGGCCGCATGTTAGCCGACATTATAACATTAACATTGTATTCATTCTTCCAACCAACTCAACGATCCCAGCCCAGCCGGTCGGTCATAGCTTTCCTATTCTGCTTCAGATTGGGCAAAAACACACCTTAATTTCGGTGTTGTGGTTGTCGATATCTCACTGACCGACATTCATGTATTTCTACATGTAGATATACCAACAGATATTTCAAGCATTAATAGATTAATGTGCGTGGTTGTGATTAATATTTCATAGGGATTTGTCGAACGGAGATATCAGCATAATCCCACAAGGAGTCTTTGAGGAATTTGCTAACCTTGTCAACCTGTAAGTATTAGAAACTTTTCTCATAAACGTCTTGTTGCGCAAGCAAAACATCTTGATAAACTCTAAATGGTCGTTGCCCGCAGAGAGAAATAGACAAGTGCGCATCCTCCTAAAAAGCCACAGTCGAATGGAATGGACTGGACTACTTACAGCAAAAAATTGAGTCATTGCTTTGTATTCATTTTGTTGGTTTTCATCCTCAGAACTCTGCGTAATAACCGCATCAAGTTATGGGATACAAAAGGTATTCAGATCGAGCTGCCCTCACTAGAATACCTGGATATATCTGATAATGATGACTGGGTACCAGACGATGAGTTATTAAGCATCAAGAGCTTGAAGGAAATCCGTGGTGTGAGATGGAACAATCAGTGCAGTGATTGCAGTCTGAAGCGAGATATCAATAAAACATTACTGGACAAGATTAAGAAGAAAGAATACTTTGAATGGGTAGCAGGCTACGCGTGCCGAGCTAAGATAACTAAGTACAGTCATGTCATACAAATGTTTGCTAAGTATGACTTTGTTGCAGAGTGCTTCGCCAGAGATTCTAGTTGTTACAACACTGAAGTAACAGAGACATCGAAAGCTCCATGTAGGGATGTCAATATTCGCGTCTTAGCGTTAGAATACCTGTTTGGTCCTGTGGCTATCTTTCTTAACCTAATCGTTGTCTTGACGACAGCATTCTCAGAGCGCCTTCGCAGAAACATTGCCATGGTTCTCGTATCAAACCTAGCCTTTGGGGACTTTCTCAATGGTGTTTACTCTGTCATAATTGCAGTGATTCATCACGTCTATGACTACGAACAAACACGAATATTTGCTGACAGTAAGTGTGATTTTATTGGTCCAATGTGGATCCTTGGTCAGACTATCGCCGTCAGTTGTTCACTTGTTTTGACGTATGAAAGGTATCGTTCGGTTGTCAACTCAGTCAAGGTGAAATCTAAAATGAAGATGAAAACCGCTCGTATTGCTATCATGGTTTGCTGGATATGGTCTTTGGTGGTAGCTTTCCTTCCATTTGTAGGCGTCGGCATGTACTCCATAGGTACATTCTGCATTCCTATCTATCCAGTCAAGTCCATCCCTCATCAGTTCTGGTACAGTATTGTAGTAACCTTGATGGCTTGTATAATGTACTTGGTTACACTGCCTCTCTATTTACAACTCTATCTGTATGTGAAGAAATCAAGTGATCGTATCGGTAGCACAACAGACGTGGCATTGGCCAAGCGTATCTTCGTTCTTGTTATTAGCAACATGTTCTTCTTTCTTCTTCCAATCGCCATCTCTTTAGCCTGGTCTATTCTGAGTAGGAAGCAAGTCATGTCACGGGTAGTAGCAGAAGTCTTGACATCGTCATTCTGTGCTATTTGCCTGACAGTCAACAGCTGCCTCAATCCTGTCCTTTACGCTCTCAGGAATAAAACATTTATCAAAGAGTTGAAAAAAATGATGTACAAAAAGTTTGGCAAGTGTTGTGGTGGGATATGCTTTGCTAATGATAATGGCTACAGTATTGATAAGACCAGCAAAAGTGGATCATCAAGGGCTAGTAACTACCATGTTCAAAAGACTACAGTATAAGAATGACAGATAGAAATACAGCAGACAGACGCTTACGTTCAGAACGTTCCTCTGGCCAAACTGAAGAATAATCTAAAGTATGGAAACCAAACTGTTTCTAGAGAAAAGAAATGCATGAAATCGTAGGAATGGCGAAATAAGAAAAATCTTTTTTAGCCTAGATGTTGACATTGACTAGTATCTAAAGAATATTGACAATATGCAGCCTTGAGTATGGATTAGACAGGCCAATATTGGCATTGGTTTAATTACTCTACTGTATATAGTGCTAAAGAGGAAAAAAATGATGTGTACACTCAATTTGGAGGAAAAACAAGAGAAGAAATGAGATCCCCTGACTCAGATGTTGTTTTAAATTACTCACGTGTATCCACGTGTCGGTGACTATATGACCAAATGTGCTCGTAATCTCGTGCTCGTAATCTCGTGTTCATAAGTACTGAGCAACATATAGAACTTAAGTAACTATTAGCGGACCAGAAAATATAATAATTATTAATATATCATATACATATATATACATAAGATATATAAATAAATAAAGTTAGTTATCATTATATTATTATATATGTTCTAATACACAAGGAAAGTCACTTACAAGCTATAGAATATTAATAATGACATTTAACATAAACACACAGGTGATTATTGAAAATCTCGCGCTGATTAGTCGAGAAACTCACACGATAATCACCTCCAGTGATAATCCAAAATGGCGGCCAGCCACTTTGTTGCTGTTACCGGGAAAAAAAGTCTTTTATCTCCATTTTTTTTTTGTTGAAAGAATCACCTGTGTATTTATACTAAAACAATTATTTGGCTCAGCCTCGGTAAATATCGGAGAATATTCCGCGATATTCACTTCGCCTTCGGTAAATGATTGTTGAATAACAAAGTCTTGCTAAATCGTGTTTTCCATGGATGACAATTAAGAGATCCGACTCCCCTTAGTTACCGTTGCTATGTCAATAAGGCTCAACGAATAAGCCTGATGACGTTTTACCCCCGTCTCTAGACCATAATCCTTTTCCCATTGCTTTTGCTCTTTAATCATGACTATTGTTCCTGTATTCTCTAAGGAATCAAAAATTTTAATATGAAAGAATTTTAAAAATTATTATGGTATAGAGTCGGGGGTAAAATGTCATCTCGCTTCAGGCTTATTAGCTAGAATATCTCAGAGTTTAAAACTATGAAGGCGGAAAATGAATCATAAATTGCTGCAATTGTTTCATTTCCTGAAAAATAAAAGATAATTGCCTCGTAATCCTTGTAGTACTCTTCTGTGCTTTTTGAAACAGGATACTGTGTAGTCGTTTCTGGGAAAACTGCTGCAGTGGTGAATGATTCGCTGTTGTCTGAGGCCGTCCAAACATGTATGGTGACCGAGGGCTGCCAACTAAAAAAAATCATTTAGCTTCTATTTTATTTCACTTTATCTTATATTTCATTTTATTTTTCATAGCATTTCACTTTTTTCACGCTGGCAAACAGCAGTGCATGCCGGGATAAACCAGGGCGCCGAGCGTTGCCACTAAAAACCATTTTACTTTTGATTTTAAAATGAATTTGAATTCGATTTTTGATTTTTTTAAAAATACATTTAATTTTAAAGAGCAATTTAATTTTGCTTTTAAGTTTATTTTGAAGTAAAAGGGAAATTAAATTAAAAATAAGATAAAGTGAAAAATAAAAGTAAAATGAAATAATAAACAAAATGAAATAAAATATAAAAAATAAAGTGAAATCAAATAGAAACTAAATAATTTTTTTCTCGGCCACCATACACATGAAAACGGATAAAATGTTTCGCGTCCACACTAGTCCGATCAGAGGCGACAAAAACGCTTCTTTGCACTTGAGCATCGAAGCTGAAATTGAGCCTGCGGTGAATTTTTGGCCTTCCCGCCTTGTTCCCATGACAATCATGACGTTATCGTATTCGAAAAATTTCGGGTACGATATGTTCGCCGTCCACGCTAATACGGCTAGCTCAAATTGTTCCACTCTGGAGACCGTATTCGAAAGAATTCGAAAATATTGAAACGAGAGAGACTGTGTACGAGTATTTTGGTTCCCAATACACGCTGGGTCCAAGTTTTCGGGACCCATAAACCCTTTCGGTCATTGTACCATTACAGTCTCTAAGCGACGAAACGGACGAGCGAGAGTCTAAATGTTTGTCCGCTTTGCAATATCTATTTTTAACCGTGAAAAAATTCTATTGACCATTAGAATGTGCATGTCCTATGTGTCGGGGATAGTCCAATCAAGAGTGAAAAGACTTATATAGTTGTAATATAAACAAGCTAGCGAGTCTGGAAGTGACAAAAGGAAACAGAAACCATTAACTCGAAACCTATTTAACTGACCCGAATAAAACACCATTGATTTGATGTTTAAGGTGGCTGACTACTTTCGAACGTTCGATTTGAACCCACGATGTGCGCGCGCTCAAAAACCGATGAATAATTTGAAGATTTTATTGAAGAACCATACACGTTTTGAACTTCAAGAGGGCAAAACCCTCAAATTTTGCACGAGAATCCATACTTTTTTTTTGTTATTTTCCGGAATAACAGGTAATATCCCATTACTTTTTAAAGCTTTTATAAGCCTTTTTTTAAAGCTTTTTTGTCTTAAAAGACAATTCTGTTTATTAGTACAATGTAAAAAAGTATGTTTTGTGCTCAATGTTTATACGATACCTTACACACCGTAGAACCTGAATAAAAAAAAGGTTTTTCCCGTTGTCTACAATAGTTTATTAAAACAACTTTTATCAGTATTACGGGTACGTTACGTGAAAGAATTACTCATGTTTCTTCCTAAGAGTTTCGGTTCTATGATTTTTTCTTTATACAGAGCTTAAATGTTCAAATGCATGTCATTCCGGAGTAATTATCTCAAAAACAAGCTCGGGAAACCCCATTTTTCTTTGCATTTTTATATAAATATATATAAAATTCAAGGTTTAATTTATTTTTTTTTCAATTTTCAGTTTTTTGTTTATTATTTACCAAAGTAGTCAGCCACCTTAATCGTATTCGTACAAATGGAGGTAGCATAGCCAATCAGAATGCAGGATTTATAATAGTCTACTAGTTTGTTTATAGCTGGATTATTATCCTCGAATAAAAGTAATATATAGCGAGAACGTTCTTTTATTATCAGAATGATAAACCCGCCGCACAGCCAAATAAAAAGAACTATTAGATTGATAAAGTTATGCTTCTCAAACCCCGGCAGGTGTGCATTTCTGAGGGTCAATTATGGTTTTAAATAAATTGCACATCTCTCTGTTACCCAATGACTAATGTATACCACTTGTGATTTTAGCTGGATCCGGTCCTTTTATCCCTGTTGGAAATGCTCATCAAAGAAAATGTTATCAATTAACTTCACAGAAACAAGAAAAAACCCGACAAATAAACAGCAGGAATCTTGTAAAACGTCAGGAAATACTTGAGTTGCTTCAACAGGACGACATTACGTCTGCATTAACCATATATTGTGGGTGGGTCAATCAATCAGCAAACGCCCCTAAGTTCTTTTACGCAGAGAAGCACAACCAGATGTTTATATATATGTGTAACCATAATCAGTCGCAGGTTGAGTCAAAACTCATTTTTCTCCAAAGAGTCAAGTGCAAAGCAACTTGCATCAATAAACGTGATATTGACTTTTTTGATAGCAGGTTAGTGCAACACTTTCTCAGTCGCTAATAAATACTGAATTTTGGCACTGGCAAAAACCGAATCTCCCAGTACAATCTTGTTTTAGCATGCACGAAGATCAAAAGTAGTGTTAAAGCAAAAAGCTAGGTCTATTTCAATTTTATTCATAGATTTTATCTGAGACTCGTTTAGAATTATATATATATATATATGTATGATACGATATATATATAGAATAGAATAGAATAGAATAGAATAGATGATTAACCCCTTGCTATGACCAGCAAGCTCAAAATCTTCAATTGGCTTTGAACTGACGATGGATCTGATGGCTTTGAACTCTGATTGCTTTGCATACCCACTCCTTTCCATTTGGGATGCGTTTAGAGAAAGTAAAACGAAAGTGCATCATAATGAAATAGACCTACAAATGTATTTTTTCTTTTTGAGGGGGAATAAAGTAGGAATACAGCTGATGCTAGCTGTTTCGAAATCGTGTACGGCAGGGGAAGTAGAATAGTAATCAGTCAAAACATATTCTAGTCTAGTAAAACTGCACGAAAAGGTCTTGCAAGTTAATCCACATTACACGTTGTGTACTGAGGACAACAGAAAGCAGCGTAACGTGCTATCTTTTTAACGCAGTACTCTATAGGTTAGTTCTCATTCATATTTTCGATAATAGTAATTATATCTATATATGAACATGAAGGTACCACTTCAATATTTATCTTAGTCCTTTTTTACATCCCGTTATGTACTACTCTTTAAACATCTAGTCTTTTTTCGTATCAACCAATAGATATTTTGTAGTATCCACATCCTATTTTAGTCATTGTATTTCATTGGACCAATCAGATTTGTTTGCGCTGCTGACATGGCTTCGCGTTCATATGTTCGGTAGCCAGGTCATCACTTTAATAGGCACGACATGCATGCAGTGTTGTGGATACATTGTTTCTCGCTTGTCAACTCAGATGGAACACCAAGTTCACTGGTCGCTGCTTTTCATCGTTCTACTGTGTATTCATGAAGTGGATTCTGTACAAGTCCTTCTCCATGCTTGTCTTAATGGCAGCGTTGAAAGTGATGTTCACCAGTTTAACGTACAAGATCTAGACCTTGAACATTTACCACACCCGAAATCAAGTGTCTGTTCTTTGTAAGTAGAGCCGAGATATCATTTTGACTTTTTTATTCATAACGCGCCTTTCCTGGTGCTCAAAGAGCTGAATTACAAGATTATAAACTAAAAGTTAAAATGAGACGTAGAAAACTATAATGCTATATATTTATTTATTTATACCCATATACTAGTATATCCATGATATTTTTGGGGGTTTGCCTATCACTAGGGATGACATCCCATAATTTCTAATATACATTTGTTATACTTTTGTGTATGTACAAAAGGATCAGAAGTTCTGCATATCGCTGTATGTATATATATAATCTATACTTAATTAAAATCTATATTTAATTAAAATAAGCTAACCTAAATAAATAAGTATTACGCTGTTATTTAAAAACATCAACAGATTGACTATTCCTAATGTTGATAGCTAGGAAGTAAGTTCCAAATTTGTGGAGCACTAATCGAAACGGGCTCTCTGTCCATATGTCTAAAGATTATAACTATTGGGGAAGAACGAAGTGAACGAGAAGGCACATAAGGCGAAAAAACATTTCTAATACAACATGGTTCTAAATTGTTCAAAGCTTTATATGTAATAAGAGTTGCTTTACTTAACTCATTAATACATATGTTTGATATATAGATTATATTACATGGGCGCACGGAGATGCGAAATTCATCTTTGAGTGCTGAAAAGATTTTTAACACGAGAAGATAAATTTAGTATCTCCAAGCGCCCATATAATGTTCTGTTTATTATATAATCATCCATAAAATCAACTTAACAAGCTTTAACCAATACACATGGTAACAATATTTTTACATGGGAAACTTTTTATAATATTAAAAAGCTTGTTAAGTTGATTTTATGGATAATTATATAATAAACAGAATATTACATGGGCGCTTGGAGATACGAAAATTTATCTTCTCGTGTTGAAAATCTTTTCAGCACTCAAAGATGAATTTCGTATTTCCGTGCGCCCATGTAATATATCTTCTGCGTGGTGTATAAAAAATTAAAGATGTAAATGATTCAAGCAATCAAAATGAATGGTAACTTGTGGGTCCGGCGGATATAAATGCAACATACAATTATTATTTTCCGATCAATAATATTCTAGATGAGAAAACGGATATAGAGCCGACTCACGATGATAATTATAAGGATTAGTTTAAGATGTAACGGAGTCGGGAGGTAATTTCAATACCGTTATAGAAATGATGCATCCAATCAATAAGTCAAAGCTAAGTGTAACAACTTCACATACATTTAATCAAAATCACTTTGGGAAGAAGATATAGTTGATTGGATATGTTTTTCACTTCAATCTACTTCACATTTGATAAACTGCTCTGCGCGTAAAGCGGACACGACCATGCAGATGTACAGATGTATATCTCACGCTGTCAGAACGACATGCATCAAGATACTTTTATCGGATATGAAAAAAATAGTTCTATCGAATTTACTTCCGATAGCTTGTATACAAGACTGAAACTACCTGAATTGTTTTTGTCATCAACACGTACCAATCTTAGCGAACTTTTCTATAAATAAACCGATTAATGTACACTTTTGTTTGACAAATCATTCAGTTGATGGGAAATATAACGAAAGAGAGTCATCTAATACCTTTCATATCAACCTTGAAGCGATAGTCACAATACAAAAAGAGTAGTTCATGCAATAGTTATAAACGGTATATAGAAAAAACCTTGATCAACATTCAGTCAGTCAAAGATATGGGGCTTTAATCAGTTTCAATGAGTAATAATAATAATAATAATAATAATAATAATAATAATAATAATAATAATGATAATAATAATAATAATGATAATAATAATATTCACTTTATCCGTGATATTATTATTATTATTATTATTATTATTATTATAAAAAATTTAATTAAAGGTAAAAATTATATAATGATTAATTAATGTCGTACAATATTAAAATTTAAAGAGAAAAAGTTACTATTTACAGAAAACTAGAAAAGAACAAAATGAAAAACAAGCATTATAAAAAAGGCTAAAATTATCTAATATCGGCAAGGTTAGTATTAATGCTAAAGTCCAATAAAAAGTCATTTTCGTTGTTCTTATAAAAAGGAGTGCGGGAGCCTCTAATGCATGTAATTACAGCTTTCAAAATCTCAAACGACAACTTTGTTCTAATATATGTTATTGTGTCAGAATAGCTTTGTCCAGTTTTGTTCGCCAGTTTATCCGCTAGAGTTTTTAGGAAAATTTGGCTTTCCTTGCCCATACCACCATTGGTCCCAAAGATAAGCGGTGTAAATGAACCCATTTCCACTTCCAGAACTCTCTGTTGATATTTTCTTTTCTTTTCTTGCTCTTTTATTCACTTTATTGACAATAATAATTTCTATAATAAAAAAGTTGCTATAATTATAAAACAAAAAAAGAGAGATTATGAATATAAAATAACAAATATATATGATTATTACTTATTTATCTATGAAAACATATTTGTAAAATAAATTAATAGCTCAAAATCCGAGTCCAGCTCTTCACTCTGATATAATACTATATTAAAACTATACCTTAATTATTAAAATCTAAATATTTCTAAATTTCCGCTACATTGGCGTTAAGGTTAAAGTCCTTCAAGAATTCATTGTTCTTAAAAAAGGGGTTCTTGTCCCCCTGACACACATGTGTACTGACTTAATTATTTCAAAAGATAATCGAGTTCTGATTCCAGGTTATGGTATTTGCATATGTGTCCCCTGTCTTCCTGGCTAATTTCTCAGTAAGGTGCTTTAGAAAAATCTGGCATTCTGCCCCCATCCCTCCATTCGTACCAAAAACTAAGGGCGTAAAAGTTCCGTAATAATAATAATAATAATAATAATAATAATAATAATAATAATAATAATAATAATAATAATAATAATAATAATACATTTTTATTTATATATACATTTAATTTCAATGCGTTTACAATTCGGAAAAAAAATTGAAACGCTTCCGAACGAATTTGTGTGTCATCCTTGGCTCTTTGCGTGTCATCCGTAGCTCTTGAATAGAACTGAGACCCGCTCTTGTGATCTAGAACACACATCCAACAGCTACGTTTGCAAACTTGATTAAGTGCAGTTTTTGCTATTTATTATACTGGTAAATAAAAATACATCAGCGGCACTAACAATATGCCATTCATATCTATATCCAAGCTCAATCTCGTAAGTACTGATGGTCTCAATATTCAATTAACACCGCATTAGAGCCATTATTCTTTTAGTTGATGAATGCGTTTATATTTTGACGGTTTTTTTTTTCTGTTAGGGAAATATTCAACAGCAACACGAGTTTCATTCAAGATGGATTATTTGTTGATTTTATTGGTCTATTAACCCTGTAAGTAACATATGCTTTGTTAACACGTGGGGAAGTTATTGAATTAGTTATTGAATTGAATTAAATTAACTTAGAACTTTCTTCAACAACCTTTAGTTTTATAGCCCGGGTGGGCCAGGAAGGAAGGATTGGAGCAGCGTGGGGCCCTTGAAGTTAATAGTCCTGCCTTCACAGTTCGCAGGGAACTGTAAAAGGAACCATCATTAAAATTAACAATACGAACTGCATTATGATAACGTTATTTTTGTCCGCTTTTTCAGCTCGTTATACAATAATAATATTCACAACATATCAGCGAATGCTTTTCTAGGACTGACAGCTCTTCAAACACTGTAAGTAATTTCATGTTAATTAACTGTCTTTATAGACTGTATAATCCATCTGCCTATCACTGCTTTTAATGTTGAATTAAGTGAAAGTTAATTCTTAAAAGCGTTCGGAAGAAACAAACATATTAAATTCAATAACAACTCTGATGTCGTCATTCAGAATTTGCTGGATGTATAACTAACGATTGCACACATTGACTATTGTCACTTACTCCTAGCCGCCCTTCTATGCAGGCGATAACAGATAAACAAGCTAATAATATGGACCACATCTTACCAGTTTTACGGATTTTACTTGATCGATAATCAACTTACAGCATAATGTAGCCGTTGGCTCACTTGTGTAGTCACTTCATCTATTACCGTAAGTCGATACATGAATTAAGGGACGGAAGACAAGAAAAACACTTAATGTTTGTTGGTATTTATTCTTGCAGCAATCTTAGCATGAATCCAATTAAAGAGTGGCCAACATCAAAACTCACAAGTCATGTTCCTAATCTAACCACACTAGACCTGACTGGCACATCACCATGGTTACCAGATTATGGTATATTGAGAGTAAAACAGCTTCGGAACGTCCAAGGTGTTAGTTGGGGTCAACACTGCTTGAACTGTTCACTTATTAAGTCAAATAACTCCAGCCAACTTAAGCTGTATACGGAAGGTTCTACGAGATACATCAAAGGTTACGCATGTCGTACCATTACTACTACAGCATCAAAAATAGTTCAAGGGTTTGCGAAGCAGGGTTTTTTAGGACAATGTGTGATTGATAACCCAAAATGCAGTCAGTCAGAGATGAAGGAATTTTTGAAGGCTCCTTGTCGCGATACAACTCTATCAGTGATGTACCTGCAGCTTGTTCTCGGTCCTTTAGCTATATTTTTAAACTTAATAGTAATCATCACTACCATATGTTCCAAACGTCTCCATAATAATCTAGACATGGTACTAGTGTGTAATATCGGGGTTGGGGATCTGTTTAACGGCGTGTATTCCGTTCTGATCACATCTATTCATACATTCAAAACGTTTGACCAAATGATGATATTTGCGCACGATTACTGCGCATCTATAGGGTTCTTTTGGGTTTTGGGAATATGTCTTGCCGTGGGCTTTGCATTTATTCTAACGATAGAGCGATACAAATGTGTAGTTCGCACTCGACCACGTCACAGTAGAATGAGCCCTACCACCCTTATGGTAGCGTCAGCTATCTGCTGGTTGTGGGCTCTAACTGCAACAATCCTCCCTGTGTTTGGTGTAGGTAGCTATTCCCTTAATACCTATTGTATATCAGTTTTTCCTGTCAAGTCTAATCCCCTTCAGTTTTACTACAGCACTACTGTGGCAGGACTATCAGGTCTCATGTACCTTGCTACTATTCCTATATACATTAAAATGTACATATTTGTACGGAGATCCAGCAAGAACATGCGAATACGCGCAGATATCGAGTTAGCCAAGAGGGTATTCAGTCTTGTATTGACGAACATGTTGTTTTTTCTGCTTCCAGTAATTATATCATTGATTTTCGCAAGTATTAATCGCGAAACAAGCGCTATATCACGAGAGGTGTCTGAAGTACTCAACTCGGCTTTACCATTACTCTGTTTGACTTTGAATTCGGTTTTTAACCCACTTCTCTATGCGTTTAGAAGCAAGTTGTTCAGAACAGAGTTCGTCAGAATGTTATCTTCTCGTTGCTCCTTCAACGGGAGTGGTCACAAGGCCCGCCCTACCAGCCTCAAACTGTATCCTGCACGAGTTGCGTATGTCGTACGTTCTCCAAAACATAGTACATCTCTAGTTACTATTTGATATCGGCTTTAAAGCTCGTTTAGCTCGATTACAGAGGCATTGACCGAATGCATTTACGACTGACGTTTGAAAAGAGATGAGGTATTGCAGTGTTAAAAACAAAACATACTGCAGCCAAAATAAAATCATCTACATTAACTATACAACATATTTTCTTTTAGTTTGGTTAGGAGAGCGCTAGTGGCTATTTTAAGTATTCGGTCCATGTTGCTTCTTCAATGTAACTTCAGGGTCTTTGAGTATTCCTTAGAATTTTGTATATTAATTTTGTCTAAAATAACTGACACGTTTACTTTCAGTAGAAATATAATACTATTGTACGTGAGGAACCCAGAGTCATTGGTTGTTGCAGCCCAAAATGTCGGAATCATGGTGTGCAAAGTCTCACCTTTCTCTGATACCTTCGATTCGGCCAAGAAAAAGCTAAATTTATTTAGAAATTTTACTGTTAGGAATAAATACAAGTACAAAACTGATAACTTTATTTCTTGTTTGGGTCTTCTTTTTAGATATTCTACTGATACTAGTGCAAGAATAAGTTGATTAATGTTTGCTATTCTTATTACAAACAAAATGGTTTGATTACAAGTGCATAAATTAACCCTTCACCAAGTACTATTCATTGAAAAATCTATCCAGTAAATGTACGAAAAAGGGCCGTTTGATATTCATGCTTTCACGGCTGGTGTAGCGTATTTGTTGAATGAGAATTCACTGACGTGAAGACAACGATCCTGGCAGTCACATGTATTACTGCAGTCGGGACTCAAGAACTCCATTTTATTGTCGGTCCACACAGTACCCAACGCTTCAATTAGGTGATCAATCATCTCCTCCGAATGTCTTGGGGTTGGGGCGAACCTAAGTCTCTCTTCACCACGTGGGACAGTAGGATAGTTGATAGCCTGTACGTACATGTTGTACTTGTTCATCAAGTCATTGGAGATCTGGGTACACTTGCCTGCATCACCAACCTACAATCATTCAATAAAAGACAGATCAGTGTTTCTTCAATTATATTATGAAAGCTTCTATATGAAAAGCTAGACAAGAAAACTTGATATTTTGATGATGCGGCTTCACGATAGTAGCCATTCAAGGAAAAAACCGGGTCGAGTTGTCACTGCAGTGGATTGTGGGAAGACTAGACGCCACCTTGGAAATGTCCCTTAATACGGTACTACCACAATACACTGCAACGGCAACTTGAGCCAGTTTGTTTAATTACTACATAAACTGAAGGAGTTTCACGGTAACTTATGTATGCAAAAAGATAGCTTATCTGATTTGATTATAACAGGCTATCACTCACATGAAGTGGAACAATGTGGGACGCTGCATAGATGACAGGCAAGCCACGATGTACCATTTTATTCCTCAACCTCTTGACAACAGCTTGATGTTGACTGCGAAGTTCACGACCTTCTTCACTGCCAAGAATTTCAATGGACGTTCTTGCGGCATTGACAGTAACAGGAGGCAGAGAGGTGGTAAAGATAAACCCTGCTCCATAACTACGAATGGTGTCCACTAGAGCAGTGCTGCCTGCGATGTACCCACCTACAGCACCGAATGCCTTGCCTAGGGTGCCACTTACGATGTCCAGATCAGCTAACAAGCCGTCACGATCTGCCACTCCACCACCTTTATCACCGTACAAACCCACAGCATGGACCTTGAATGGAATGGAATAAACAATCAATTGATTGTGCATAAAAAAATAAAGATTCTCGATTACCATGATTACGGCTTATTATCTAGATCGTGTAATGTCAACTATTGTATGAAATTTTAAATATTGGAAAGAGGATAACGAAATTAATAAATAGGGAATAATAATAATAGGGCAACTTTGGAGTAGCCTCCTTTGCAGCCGCTGTGAGGCGCTTCCGGTTCCCGTCATTCCCTCACTAGCGTCTGCTCAAACTTGAACAGCATTCCTTTCTTCATTGCTTTCTATTAGCCAATCGGCAAATTGCTAGGTGATGCTAGGCAAATGTTTTATTTTCCCGTGCAAAATGATATAAATAAAATAATAAAATAAATAGATAGATAAATAAATAAATAACTTTAAGTGTCGATGTATTTAGTTTATACAACTAATTGGGGACACTGAAAGTATACTGAAATGAAGAAATAATCAAAGAAAGATAAAGTGTTTTAAGAATCCCAACTAGCAAGGAGGCAAACCAGTTGGCTATTTACAAGCATGGTCGAGAAACTGAATCTGAACTAATCAGTGATCAGGACAAATACAGTCTCAGCTAGTGGCCACAGCGGGACTCGAACCCAGCACCACCGGATTGCGAGACCGACGCTATGACCACCCGACCATGCTGCCTCCCAAAGACATAAAAACTTTAAAACCATTCCACTGGCGTATTGTGGTATCTTAGCTTGAAATGTGTATTGTGTCTTGATTTTGAAGGAATTGATAAAACTTTAAAATCATTTCTTTTGTGTGTTGTTATTTTTTATCCGACGCACGTGCGCATTTGCTCTTCACGCTTCAACTAATTTTTAACAAAAAAGTACTAAATTGTACTATTCAGCAATTAGCGTTTCACACTTTTACTAAAAGCACTCTATCACGATAAGTGTTAATAAAAATTATCAAACTAATTAATAATTCATGAGGAAAACACAACAGAAATCACGACCGTGAAGAGTTCTGTAAATCAGATATAGAATCCTGTTCATTTGCATAAACTTTAAGTTGGATTTTCTTGGCCAAATTCACTTTTATCCTGAATGAATTTTAGTGAAACACAAAAGAACTAACCTAGACGTTTGATAAGCAATCTACAGTATCGGCTACGCCTCGTGTTTGTATATCGGATACAACACGGCCACTCATACTGTATATATTTCTTACGTCCATCTATGCCATGTTTTAATAGGACTAAATGTTTTTTACCTCATCAACAAAAGTGATGGCACCATACTTGTGTGCTACATCACACAGCTCCTTCAAAGGGCAGATATCCCCTGTCATGGAATGCACCGTCTCGAAGGCCACTACTTTGGGGGCAGAAGGATCAGCTTCGCGGAGTAACTGCTCAAGATGTTTAGGATCATTGTGGCGGAAGATCAATTTCTTGGCACCACTGTTACGAATACCTTGGATCATAGATGCATGGTTACCAGCATCCGAGAAATAAATACAACCTAGACAACAAGGAATAGGAAGTTTTGTCAGCAAGTCATCACTAAAACGGCAATGTAATATTATCAAGGGTACTTTATAGAAGTCGGTAGGGTCTTAGGTTCGACTCCTGGACTCGACATCTCATTTGAGTAGAGTTAGTGTTAGGCCTTCCTTTCGCAAAACCTAACAAAGTAAATTATCATTTCCACTGTGAGTTCACCTTTATTTAGATCAATCTATAGTGGTTGTTTCAGGGTTTGATCAATAAGAAAGCCGTGGCTTGACTTAGATCATATTTGAAGAAACATACCTGGCAGAAGCTTTCCCAGTGTATAGAGGGTCGTATCATTAGCCACATAACAGGATGTAAATAGCAGAGCTGCTTCTTTGTCATGTAGCTTTGCAAGCTGTGCCTCTAGTGCTTCATGGTAGCTACTAGTACCCGAGATATTACGCGTACCACCGGACCCAACACCGTGATCGTTCAGTGTCTCCCTATCAATTATTAAAATAGTGCAATTTAATTGTTTGTACAGAACACACGAGAAGCATGGGTATGCAAGCAGTAGCGCTTCATACCTGGCACTCTTGAGTACCTCAGGGTGTCTACTCATCCCCAGATAATCATTACTGCACCAAACAGTGATATCCTTGAAGTCCATAGTCTCACTCAACTCCTTGGCATGCGGGAATACAGGAGCTAAACGGTTGACTTTCTTGAAGATCCGGTATGTGTTGTCAGCCTTTTTCTTTTCTATCTCTTCATCAAAGAATTTTTCATAATCAAAAATATTCTCGACACTTTTAGGCTGAGCTGTTTAAACAAAATAAAAACGTTGCCAGTTATCAATATTACTATGTCATGTATTGCATTACGTTGGTCAATGGGTTACAACAGGCATCATACTGATAGGGCTTGGGGTTATTGAGATAACCCTGAAAATTGATCATCCAACTGATTTTGATCCAATCTTTTTATTGGGCGTTACTTGTGGAAGGTTAAACAACTAAAGGCCACTGGTCATGTTTTATTGATGTTACATAATCATTTAGTTTTACCTTAAAACAAAACATAGCTGACCATCATCGATTTCCCCCCCTTTTTGTGCATAAGTATAGACTGATCTATCATTACAGCTATTTTCATAAAGATGCGACCTCGGTGCTCTTGAGTTGCACGCTGAAATTTGGTTTTCCGCTGCCGTCAATCAAACCTAATCAGTCGGTAACTTTCATATTTTTGACTGTCGGCAGCGAAAAACCAAATTTCAGCGTGCAACTCAAGAGCACCTAGGTCGCGTAATTATGAAAATAGCTGTAAGCAAGCTAAAAAAAGTCATTTGCGAGTTTTCACCCAAGTATACAAGATATGTTATTTGTGTATATACTTGGAAACCGAAAATACGGCAACACACAAAAAAAATTACATAACTAATGACTTTATAGTCAGCCGGGACCAACTCACCAGTGTCTGAAGCAATAGTTGTCATACAACGAGCTGGGTTGTAAGATTGATACTGAAGCTTGTTCATAGCTCCAAATCCAATACCCATGTTTTGGATAGCATTTAAGGCATCGGACGTGAAGGGTCCTTTAGAAAACGAGCACCGATTAGTGAATGATAAATACGGTAATCATGAGGTTCATCTTACTATACCTTTGGTGGCTGGTAGATGATATTCCTTCCCAATATCGTCCTGCAAGTCAAAAGCTGGTTCATCCTTGTTGTTGAACTTGTTTGTGCCAACGCTGCTCATGAACGGGCATTTGCCAACATCTAAAAGAACAACCAATTAATGAATATAGCTACTAGTATGAGATAAACTAATCCAGTTGTATTAAGCCGCTTGGATATCTGGACCATACACAATGTCTAATTGGAATTCGTGCTTAATAATTGATTATGAACAAAGTACAAAAAAGTACAAAAAAGTTTAAAAACCCGCAGATAACGGTTTTGCGTGCATTTTTCTGTGCAATAGTAAAAAGTTAAAAAAGAAGGAGTACAACTGATTCTAGCAAAACAGGGTGCAACAATGAACAGCTTTCCCTCTAATTTCGATTACATAATCTACGGTCACACAAAAGAAAACTGTAAAAAAAGCCTAAACAATGTTGAATGACACTAACTTCTTGAAAACAAGGCTAGTCTTTTGAGATAGGACTGGTTCTTCGCTACTGAAAGCTTCATCTCTGTTTCATTCCTACGTCCTGAGACAGTGTTAAGTTAAGCGTGGATGCAACGAACCAACCAAGACTAGAATTGCATTGAAAAGTATTACATAACCCCAAGCAGACTGTCTACTACGATGGGAACACACAAGGTTATTTATTAACCCGGACGACTGACGTAATGATGATAGATGATCACGCCATATTCAGGCTATCAAAATAAGTCTCTAAGTCAGAGGTGAAACAAAAATAAAATATAAATAAATGAATTTTTAAAAAATCATCATAATAATAAATATTTGAAAAAAAGAAATAACCCAGTTTAGGAAATTAGTTTTTTAAAGAAAAAGATACCACGACAACAATGGAATGTCTCTATTAGTTTATAAAGTTTAATCTTTTGACACTGAACTCAGTTTTAGTTGATATATGTATGTATGAGCAAAAGTCAATCAGGTATTCTAATATGCTTACAAGTAACAAAAGCAATTTAGTATGTAGTATGTAATAAACTGTAAGTAATGATTACGACCGACTGGTTACAGGGGCAAAAAAACGGTAAAGCTTGACTTGAGTACAAACAGTGAGATACGGTATTTAACATGTTGACGCTAAATAATCTGTGATAAGGAACAAGAATATTTGTCTCACGATTTTAGGATTCTAAACTACTCGGTTCGGAGACGATGTTAAAAGTTCAGGCCTATAAAATAATAACAATCCAGTAAGTTCGGTTTAGGACTTAAGGTAGTCACGTAGTCATGCAAAGGTCACGACCGCTGTCTATCATTGTCGACTTTGAGAAGAACTTCAATGTGAAAATACACAAATGACTGACCAAAAGGTGTTTTCACTACTATAACTGCGTTGATAGGAGTGACTGCTCCTTCGTTATGAGTTTATATCACGATATAATGAGCTACCATTTCTATGCTGTTGACACACATCTATCTTAGGCTTCTTTTTTTAACTGTCTTGACATCATTTGTAATTTATTTTTCAATATTTAAATCTGTATACTTATTTGTAATTTATTTATTAATACCCTTGTTGGTTACGAATAAAAGTAATACGATGATGAGACTCCTTCAGGAAGAGAGACCTTTTCAGGCATCTGCTATAGGGATACTACCTAAATTGACAAATTTATTTAACCAATCAAAAAACTGTCCCAAATTGAAATTGAATTTATACTATACCTGCTTTTATCTGTACAATACTGTTTATCAGTTTATTCTAAGATATTTTTGCGTGTACAGATCATGAAGAGTTTTGGTATTACAGAAAATGTATTGGCTTACCAAAAAAAGTTTTAAAATTTACCTTTAAACGTCTTCAACCTTTTATCATTTTCCGTTTTTTACTTCTTCAATTTCTTTTTGGATACCAAACAAGGTATTGTCAACATTGTATGATCAGCCTTCAGCAAAACAAGTGGGTTTTTACCCTCTGATTACCCCCCATAGACACAAATAATTACGGGGATGTGAAAGTAGAGAATACTTTGGTGTATTAGTTAGGGTCAGTTTGAGAGAAGGTAGAAAAACCCCAAAGTCAGAAAGGGAACCAAGGATATATTGTATATTGCAGTTATTGTAAAACATAATGTTCTAGACACAGTATCTTTTTCTTGTTTCACTCAGCCTGTGGTCTGGTGAGTCGTAGTGAAAGAAAAAAAAAAGAAGCTAGCTCTTAGGTAAAAGAACAAAACACTGTTCTTATCATATATACATATCCACTGATAGTATAGAGTCTTCTCTATTGCATGTAAATACTTTAACACAACAAACTCATATATTTGAATATATGAAATCAAGCTGAAAGCTGACCTTGAGGGTTACAGTAGGTTTTATCAAATAAACGCCCAATATAGGTGTCTTGCAGAGAGCAGGGGCTATTTTGTATTAGCAATTGTCTGTCCTTGTCTGATCTTGACGCATGGCTGTACATCCAATGAAAATATGCTGATAATATCCTTAGGCTACCCTACCTATTCAAGGACCATTGAATATTTATTCATGTAATTCAAAAAATATTGTCATTGATTCAAGCTTACATGACACTGAAAGGAAGCATGGGTAGAAATCACTGAAGTGGTAAAAATGCAAGTCTTAGCAACTTTTCGATATTTAATGGGTTGTTGCTCACTGTTATTATGACTGACCACATCAGACTGATCAATATATAACCAGTCAAAAGGAGGCTGAAAGAGACAAGTGGCTAGACAAGTGCCAATTGAGACACTAGTTATCTTTTTGACAGAACAAACCTTTCAAATGCCTACAGCGTACACAACTCCCTAAAGCTCTTGAAATTTAGAAAGAGACGAGTAAAAAATGCCTTGTTCAGGGGCCATCCATTTCTTCGGCTATTAATCTTGACTGTTTACAAGAGATATTACACTTGTATCAGGTAGTACGGTCCATTCTTCTCTATTGCATGTAAATACTTAACACAACAAACTCATATATTTGAATATACAAAATCAAGCTGAAAGTTGACCTTGATGGTTACAGTAGGTTTTATCAAATAAACGCCCAATATAGGTGCCTTGCAGAGAGCAGGGGCTATTTTGTATTAGCAATTGTTTGTCCTTGTCTGATCTTGACGCATGGCTGTACATCCAATGAAAATATGCTGATAATATCCTTAGGCTACCCTACCTAATCAAGGACCACTGAAAGGAAGCATGGGGAGAAATCACTGAAGTGGTAAACATGCAAGTCTTAGCAACGTTTTGATATTTAATGGGTTGTTGCTCACTGTTATTAAATTAGTAAGTCACTATTATTTTAATAGTAAGTGGGAATAATTAATTCAGAGAGAATATCGAACAATAATATTATAGAATACCATGAAAATGATATGCAGTTGTCGAAGAATGATGCATACGACAATAGAAGTCATGGTCATTAAGTATGTGCATATGATTTGCGGGGTATTCTAGGATGGAGCTTAGGATGGAGACACAATTTTTGAATCCGCTGTATTATGTGTGCGTAACATTTGATAGATAGCATTAGCCCCACCCCCTTCCAAGCCCCTCCCTTTCTGTGGGCCCTGCTTATAAACAGTGGCAGGGGAAGACCGTGGGAATAACGACTTCCTTAGATAAATAAAAAGGGGTTGAGGGAAAGAGAGGAAAACACTAATAATAATAGCCTAAATTAGTTATAAATGTTATAAATTCACACGGCTCAGCTTATGGACATCATGTTATAATGTACAACTCCTGGGTAGTTTAGCCGGATAAAAAAGCTCAAGGGAGAAAAGGAATTTTCGTTGAAATACATAACACAGGCTTAATAAGAGACGTGAAGGGGATAATGTGACTCAATCTAGAGTCAGGGGTTCAAACGTTTTACGGATGAGGAAATCACGTTGGTTGGATCCAGAACTTTACAGATTAGCGATAAAAATAAATATATTTTCAAGATTCAATATTTTGAAACACATATTTACTTTTAATCCGAAATTAATTCAAAAGTAAGATTATATATAAGCTATATAAGCTTATGAAAATAGGAAAGTTAGAGTAAGTTATGTAATTACGTGCTCACCAGATCTACACAAACTTGATGCACCAGTGGATTTAATGCCTAGAAAAAAACAGGAAAAAACATTATTATCGATGTTAAATTACTGCCCAAGACCGTAAGAATATTATCAGTTCGTACCAGAGCCCATAGTAGGTGGTTGTGGAGTCTTAGAGTTGAGCATTTGAGACATTACGGGACATGTTTCTGCATAAGACAACAGAACAGTGCCGCGAGCTTGACGGATGAAAGTCGACGGTACTCGAGCCAAAAACGGACATTTCCTTGCTATTTCCATGATCACGAACAGCAAAAAGACAGCAAGTGACTTCAATAGTTATCCAAGTCTTCAAAATTAAGCGTTAAAGATTGCGTGAACTGCTCTGAGTTCGACCAAGCTGTAATAAGATATGCTGCAATAATTCTGTTCTCTTAATATCTTTCTCTCTTGATCTGAGACTTACGTCATGCCCCAGAGAATCATCTACCTTATATGGATATCAAGTCCTTATTAGGAAAGTTAATACTAAGCCCAATATCTTGCTTTTTCTCCACTTCGATTAACACAGGCTTAAAATCATGCAATTGGATCTCGATGGTTAAAATAGTATATCATTTTCACCGCCAAAGCAGCCATTCACCTCATGCACGCGGTTAAGTTTTGGGAACACGAGTTTTGCTGAGGCTGTGATTAAGCTATCGGACTGAACTGTTATAATGGAGAAACGTCGCCGAAGGGGAGGTGGGTGGGTGGGGGATTGGGGGGAGGTTGGGGGGGGGGGGGGGGGGTTGTGAAAAATCCGTTAGTAAAGACTGGTACAGCGAACCTAAGCAATTGAGGTCTAAACCTCGGATTTTCTCGCTTTCTCACCTAGGAATCACACCCAGAAAGTCATGATAACATTCCGCGCGTACTCGTTTCATGGCTGTTTTACTAGGGGTGAAAGAGGTTGAAACGGCTGACACACGACCAGAATACGAAACTGGGTCGACACAGACCCGATCACGTTTCAACTGCCCTTAAAGTCGACACACGACCGAACAATAACTTTAACCGAGCTCAGGGTCGCTGTCACAGGCTAGGGATTTGTGTTTCCCCGAGTTATGTGTTCCCCCGAACACTGGGCACTAGTATTTCGTGTTCCCCCTCCCCTCCCCTTCCCTCTCTGTGAAACATTTTTTGACACAATTCTCCCCCCCCCCCCCCCTAGGTCAAGGACATATTACCTCTGAAAACGAAAAATAAATGGAATTTCTATATCGTACATCTTTATCATAACCGCGTGATCCTCTACTGCCGTTGGTATTTAGAAAAAATTCATATACAAAATTCCTTTGCTGTATTATCTAGCCCTAAATGGGCGCCGAAAACAGATAAATAACACTCCTCAAAGACCCTTTGCTTTCAGGCCCGTAGCAGGGGTAAGATTATTGGGGGGGGGGGGGGGGCTCGTTTTGGGTTAGTTAGTAATTAAAATTCTTCATTTTATGGCCTAGAGACCTTCAGTATCGAACATGTGAATATCTATTCAATATAATATCACGTCAGTGTATGTACAAGCAAACAAGCCTATACCGCTTCGAAAGCGATGATGTTTCGGCCCGTTATCTATTTATTGTGTGGCATTGCTGAAAAGAATTTTGGTCTTGGCAGACGAGCGATCTCGCGGTACGCTTTCACGTTGCAAAGTATGGCGTACATTCGGGGCCAAAAATCGGACTTTGCATTTTACATTGTACTTTCTGTTTTTTTGCCAACATTATGTTTTTGACATACAACTTTGAAGATATAAATGCTTAGTTTTTATATTCGACTTCCAACATTTCTTATTCTACTTGCTAGTTTTGCTATTCCGATATATACCTTTGTTATGACATGCAAGATTTCTCATTCGACATCCAACCGCAATCCAAGAGATAAATGTATCGCGGACTCATTTACTGTTGTCCCCCACCCCCAAGGAGGACATGTCAAAACGTTCCCCAGTAGGGTAGGCAAAGAAGCAGCACTCCGTCCCGGACGTTTGAATTTTTTGTCACAAATTGCACAATCTAGCACAATCGATTCATGTATGCGTTTTTGCCTCGCACGTGGTGAATCGATTGTGCTAGATTGTGCAATTTGTGACAAAAAATTCAAAAGTTCAAAAATTTTGGCACATGAGCATTACTGTACGCGCTATGTTGAATGTAGGATACTTTTTAAACCTTCATTCTGCTCTTTGACATTTATGGTAAATGTATTTAGCTCTTATGTCATAGCTTAAAGACAATGCGAGAGTCTCAATTCAAACGAAAAGATACAAGGCTTGTCTTTGACCTGTGCGCCGTCACCAATCTACTCAAAATTTACATCTTTTGGTGCTTCAAAAATTTACATATTTTGGTGCTTCAAAAATATTACCGAATCCAAGAAATAATACTTTAAATCAGAGTATTAATAAATGAAAACTGATGATTTCAGACTTCTATCTTTAAAGTTGTAAAGTACGCACTGTTTGTTTGTGGGACCTAGTTTAAATAATAGCTGATACCAAAAACATGTCCTCAGATGCGCACGAAGCTACAACATATCGGAAGCTTGCTTCACAAAATGTATATGCATCAACTGTTAGTTACATAGATAAACTCACAAGTTTTCTCATCTTATGCTCACAGGCAGCTGAAACTGGCAAGTTGCCTTGATTTGCCGCACAATCACAAAAGCTTTTGGATAACTTTTCAATAACTTACTTGGCGACTTGGACCTAGATACTAACTTAGGAATAAAATACGCATTGTCGTAGGGTTAATCAATAATATATTTTTTTCCAAAAAATGGCGTCATGCGAAAAGGTATAATATAGTCTACACAGAGAAGATTCACCGCAACTCTTTGAAATACTCCGCATGGTGAAATGTTTTACATTTTCCCATTGCTTATGATGGAAACGGCATATGATTGGATTAGGTCCAAAACTCTGACAGCTAAATGACACGCACGGAGACTATTATGGGCCGGCAAACCAAACGTAGTGACTGTTTCGGCCTGAGGGCCGAAACAAAAAATTCAACATATGTATATGAAGCACACAGCTGACTTTAAATAAAAGGAACCAGTTACCTTTAATTAAGTCTGAGTCGATTTAATAAAAGAAGCCGAGAATGAAATTGACAAGGTTCACACATAAATTTCTAAGACCCTGGCTAAACGAGGAAACATGTTTCCGTAAATGTTTCAAAGGTGGCAAAACTGTCAGGAAACATCGGAAAACATGTTTACCCAATATCGCTTAGCGCATGCGCACTTTCAAGATAGAACTAGTGTTGCTAAGTAACGGACTTTTAGAATAGTTATCGTAGATTGATAAGTTTTACACCGTAGTGAAAATAGGAACTGACGTTTCGGACGTTAGTCCTTCGTCGGAGTCAATAGAAAGTAAGAGTGAGAGAGATGTTTATATAGTAGAGGAGAGAGAAAACAAACCAATAAGAAAAAAACAAGCCATAAAACAAAAAGAAAACAAAAGGATAGAAAGCAACAATAGGTGAGAAATAACTTAAATATAAGCGAAGCGTTCGTTCATCCCGTGGGGATTAACGGTGCCAAGTGACTGAATTACACGCATTTCTTTTGTTTTACGATGATTGTTGCTGCCGCTGGTTAAACACAGACCAAAAACAAAAGCATTAAGCTCAGAGTGATTAGCAGAGTTAAAGTGCCGAGCAACTGGTTTAGATAAACCTTTCTTGCGAATGTCGTAAAGGTGGTCTCTAAAACGGTCACCTAATCGGCGGCCAGTTTCTCCAACATAGAGCATGTTACAGCATGAACATTGAATACAGTAGATGACGTTAGAAGAAGTACAATCAAAATGATCTGTAATATTAAACGTGGATTTGAGACCTTTAATAGAAGTTTGTGAAGCAACAAAGGGGCAAGTGTAGCAGCGTTTGCGAGAGCAGCGAGAAGTACCGTGTTCTTTATTAGAAGGAAATATACCTTTAACTAAGAAAGAACGTAAATTACGATCCCTTTTGAACGCAAAAGGAGGGCGTTTTTTGAAAATGTTGGACGTGGTGGGATCAGAGTTGAGTAAATTGAAGTTACGATTAATGACAGGTTTGATAGAGTTGTTAATAGGATGGTAAGTGATAGTGAATGGAATGCGGTTAAGGTTAGAATTGCGTGATTTAGGGTTGAGAGCAGTGTTACGATCTATGGAAGAGGCTTTAAGCATAGCACGGTCGATGATGGTAATAGGGTAACCACGATTAAGAAAAAAGGAACGCATTTCTTGACATTTGTGAGAAAAATCAGTGTCGTCACTACAAAGACGGCGCAAACGTAAGAATTGCGAAAAAGGAATAGAATTGAGACTGTGTTTAGGGTGTGAGGAGGAATAAAGTAAATATGAATGAGAGTATTTTGAATGAGGGACTTTTAGAATGTTGACTTTCGTGGCTAAACGAGGAAACATTGGTAAACATTGTTTCCATGCGTCTTGGAAGCATGAAATGTTTCTGTCGCAGAGCAGAAACATTTTTGCGTCTTGGAAGCAAAATTTGTTGCACCCAGCAATATTTCGCATATGGCTAAACTTGGAATCATTGGGGAACATGTGCGTGGGAAACGTATTTCTGGAAACCTGTTTCCTCGTTTAGCCAGGGCGGCCTAAATGCAAATTATGTGAAACATTTGAATGGCTTCATTCAAGTAGGTGCTTTTCCGTGTCTTGTCTTGAGTTTTCATCATTTACAAATGCCAACTATGTGAACGTTTTTGAGAAAAATTAGTCGCCTCTATCAATTTTTAAAGATAATAGTGTTTGGACGTTTACTTTTTTAAAAAGTTGTCAAATTATTTGGGGGGCCCAAGGCCCCCTGCCCCTCCCCCTGCTACGGGCCTGGCTTTTCTTCACGTCCTCTGATCACCACTCTCTATTCCCCTCCCTTTTCTACGTATCATAGTACGCGATGCTAGTGAGTTCCTTCTCGTCCAATTATTTCGAGCGAGAACTTCTTGTACACTCTCCGTAAAACATATTTTTCATATGACCTGGGGAAGAATCGTGTCGAAAGATGTTTCTTAGGGAGGGGAGGGTGGAAAACAAAACACTAGTGCCCAGGGTTCGGGGGAACACATATCCTATACCAGACCATAAGTTTAACTACAGGCCGACACACGACCAGACCAACGAAGCATGTCATATAAGTAACATCAAGAGAAAATGAACTAAGAGAAGGAATTCCCCCAATATAGCCTTGTAACCATCATGTGCACAGTTTTATGCTATTTTAAAACCATTCGTTTGTCTGCACGCGCATTTACTGCGCGCGCTCTACGCTGTTTGCTTACGTTTTTGTGGATTTTCCGTTATTTCGACTCTGCCCCACCTGACTCTGCCCTGAACATGAATTTGCACGTCGAAAGCTTGGCTAATACGACAGGAATTTGTTCAACTTTCTGGAGTATGTTTACATTTATTTTCCAAAGCTTTCGACCTACATCGTCATCTCGAGGGCAGATTTGAACATTTGAACATAAGAAAAGCACAAGAAAACGTTAGCAAACAGCGCAGAGCGCGCGCGAGTACTATGCGCGTGCAGAAAACCAAACGATCAAATAAATGATATCATTGGAAGATATTTTTAGAATATATTATAAAAATAGCATCAAAGTGTGCACATCATCGGGCACGGGAATTCCTTCTCTTAGTTCATTTTCTCTTGGTACCATGTTATACATAACCCTTAAAACTGTCTAACTAAGCCGAATCTACTAACGTGCAGGTTTAATAAATACATAACTAGCAAGAGAACATGAACTTAGAGAAGGAATCCCCGTGCCCCACCATGTGCACACTTTGATGTTATTCTTAGAATCTATCCTAAGAATATCATCCAGTGATATCGTATATTTGATCGTTTGATTTTCTGCACGCGCATAGTACGCACGCGCTCTACGCTGTTTGCTAACGTTCTTGTACTTTTCTTATGTTCAAATGCTGTTGAAATGTTCAAATCTGCCCTCAAGATGACGATGTTGGTCGAAAGCTTTGGAAAATAAATGTAAAAATACTCCAGAAAGTTGAACAAATTACTACTTCAATTTCCTGTCGTATTTGCCATGCTTTCGACGTGCATATTCGGCATATTCAGGGCAGAATCTAAATAACGGAAAAAAACCCAAAACGAGGAAACAGCGTATAGCGCGCGGAGTAAATGCGCGTGCAGAAAAACAAACGCCCACGCGTCCTAGAGCCAAGTTCTAGTGGAGTAAAACACCTTCAGCCCCAAGATACGCAATTCTTTGAGTTCAATTGCTTTTAAGCTCTCTCTTTGGGTCGGTTTTGCTGTTTCAATCACGTCAATAAAAGAATCAAGGTCGTCAGGAGGGAAGGTCTATCCAATCGTTTTTCTCTAGATACTTCATGCTCTGACTTCCTATCCGCGCAGACTACTCATTTTGCTCCAGATTCTTTCAAGCAAAGACTCTATGTTCAGGTTCTACCTCTTCGGCAGATAGGAAAAGTTTGATACATTATTGTCTTGGTATTTGACCTAACCTCGTAACTACTGTAACCTCATAACTACTGTAACCTCGTAACTACTGTAACTAAAGATTTCCGAGCGAAATTGTTTCTTGAATTTTACAGTGTACTTGTTTCTGGAATATTATCAGTCCTAGGAAACTGCATGATGCATTTTAAGTAATGCTCCAAATAAGAACGATAGCACTTTCTATTGTTCTGCGGCATATCGCTTGCCTCACATCAGAATCTTGAGATTTTCTACTGAGGGGGATGTATCAACCTACGGAGAGATGTTTGTGAAAAAATATGAACTAAAAGTCGCTTCTTAAGACGTTTACTTTTGAGTTTGAAGTTTTCAACCAATCACAACACCCGAAAACAATAGAAAGAAAAAGCCTCAAATTTGTCATTTTTCCCACATAGAATTTCTGTCGTATTGAAGCACAGAAGATTTAAAGGGATTTAAAGACTAAAAGGGAGTTTGTCAGTAGTTAAATATCACAAAAATATACTTTTCCTCCATTTTTCGTGTTTCGACCAATAAGATTGGTTTAAACAATACTACAATTATCACCTTTCTACATTTCATTCCGTTGAGTGCTATCGTTCTTATCTGCATCGTTACTTAAAGACTATTCGATGATTGCAATTGGCACAGGCTATAGGACTACCATAAGCATTCCTCTAAATCCCTTTGTATGGTAGCTATGAGGTTACAGTAGTTAAGTAGTTGTCTTACATATTGATAAAAAGTTATGAATGACGGAAAATTAAGTTCTGGTAAAAACCTCATTGTTTAATAAATGAGATTTAGTTATCATTTATTTCACACTATGATCAAACATACAGTGTTATTTGAGAGTTTTTTTACATAGGATTGGAGGGACGTTTTTAACGTATGTAGTAAGTAAGTTTCGTAACCATTCAACACCTAAAAATAAACCAATAACGATGGACAACTTTGAATTCTGGTATATGCTACATATTTCTAAACTACTTAAACACTTAGCATATATGTAACCAGAAAACAGTCCTCTTTACATAACGAGCCAATGTGGTTAATTTACAATACCACAACCTACAAGGTTTACCTTTACAAGCTATAGTAAGTCCCTAGGATGAAAATATTTACAACATAAACATATCTTTTATTCACACATTACTAACTACTGATGATAGTAGGTCGTACTTTGTAAAGAGGGATTCTGGTATGAGGGAAACCGAATCTGGGAAGGCATGGCCGAAGAAGCAGTAGCAGCAACAAGGTAAGGCGTGGAAGTAATTCTAGACTGAGAATGGGATGGTAGTTGAGAAGAAGCAGGCTGCATCATGGGCACCATTAAGTTCTGTGCACGGTTATGTAGGTGCTGATCGTGAACAGAGGGATGATATTCTGAAATCTGAAAGATATATTCACGGTAAGTTTCAAGTCACTGTCACTCTAAGTCATCCTACCCCAAGATAAAAGTGGTAGGTCTATAGCCCCCCCCCCCCTGGTTTCTTTGTCCGCAGTGCCTGTGAGAAGAAATTAGTTAGGATTAGGTTTTATAGTAATAGCATGACATGGAATAGTCTATCACCTGGTGTGGATGGCCATATTCTGATATAAGAGAAGTGGGTTGAGTGGAAGGTTGGATGGGAGTTCGTGATGTTGACACTAGTGGAGTAGTAAGGAAGATCTTCTGGTCTGATAGGCCATCCTCTTCTTCTATCTCCATTGCATCTCCTGTAATCAATAATCAAATACATAACGGTTTATATTTGAAATCCATTTACTTATCAGATCTATATTTCTATCTTCATATCCTTTTGTGAAGCTCAAGGGAAGGTCAACAAAAACTTAGTAAAGCACAGGAGTTTTGGGACTAAAATTGGGAAAAAGGAGACCAAAACTCTGCAATGCTGTACCCCAAAAATAACCCAATGAGCTTATTCTGAGAACAAATGTTTCAGTGTGGGTTATGAAAATATAAATCCTCACCTCATTTCAAACAAAAACTCACTGCGTGATAACGAAGAGTATGTGCATATCATCATGGTAATACTGATAATAAGATAAAGGATACTTACCCTTTCCAGCTGTATCCAGTGGGGGTGGTGGTGGGGGTGGTATGCTTGGTGAATTGGATGCTGTGCTTGGAGACTTGGAGGAGGTGGGAGAATATTTAGCATCTAATAAAAAACAACAAACAAGTTATCTGACAACTGTTAGTCTATGTGCATGGCTGGTGTGCATAATTATGCTGTCTTACATGATGATGAATGTTCTATTTATCCAATTATAATGTGTTACAAATACTGCAAAATACAGTACCCTAACAGTATCATCCTGCTATATCCATTAACACATCTATCATAAGTATTGAATACTAGTAGTAAGGAGAAATAAGTTTAAAACTAACCACTAAGAAGCTGCTCTGATATCAGTACTGATAACTTCTTGTTAAACATATTCATTCCCACTTCTTTCTTGGCCAGTGCTTCAACCAGTGGAGTGTTGCAAGTAGTTAAGCCTGTCATGCTGCTTGAAGATAGTTTTATACGTTCGTTTTCATCTGGACTGATTGGTTCAATACGAGGTCCATTTGCTTCACAGTTCTTTGGCTTCTTTATCAAAGGACTAGACGAAAGACTCAGTTGAGGTTCACTATTTGACCCGAGTACAGATGTTGCCACAGATGAAGCAGATGAAGAACCTAATGGTGTTGAGCTAGAGCTGGTTGGTTGTGATGGTTTGGAGCCATCACCTGACAATCTTTGCAATGACCGGTTTCGATACTCTAAAAGTGAGACCTAACAAAAGAACATAAATTTGACAAATATTATGCATATGATTCACGGACAAGATGCAATGCTACTTGCTACAATCTCTACTCTCACTTGTGTTCCCATCAATAGAGGCTTCGTTTTGCACCATCAAGTGATGGCAGCCATGGCAGAAGGCACAACAGTAGAGCCTTTTTTCTCTGTGAAACTGTGTTCTCTAAAAGACTTATTTTCGAGCAATCAATCCTGGCATATTACCTTTTTCTTTCCTGGTGTTCCTGAGCTGATGTCACTACTCTGTGTAACAGATGTTGTAATAGGAACAGTTTGTATTACTGTGCTGGTAGGCTGTGGTGAAAATTGTTGGGAAATTGATGCTGCCGGACTTAACAGTCTAGGGTCACTAGGTCGTCTAACTGCAGTAGTACTTATCATGACCGGCTTAACATCTGGTACAGTATCGAGAGTGCCTCTACCAACAATAGCTTGTACAGAATGTTCTGTTGTATTTTGATATACTTGTGCTGTATCTACACTATTTGATGGAGCTTCATTTTGAATGATATCCAATGTTCTAGTGTTAGAAGGTCTATTCTCTAGAGTTCTCGATTGTGAAGATTTAATAACCTCTTTTGAGGTATTGGAAATGACTGTACAATGAACACTTGAAGCAGGTTTATGCTCCTCGCTGCATGACACATATTGATTGACAGATGGTTTTATATCACTTGTATCACTTAGTGGTCCATTTTGCATAGTGCTGATGTTGTCATTATTCAGTATTCTATTGTTCATTACTTCATATTTAGTACCCAGTGAAGTCTTTAAATATATCAGATGGCGTTTCTTCAGAGGAAGAGGAACTGCTTGTAAAGGAAAAAACAATAACAGAATATTAGTATTTTATTCTGTTTAAAAATCGCATTAACATCAGGGCCCGGTTGTACGAAGCCTGGATAGCGCTATCTAATAAACCTAAGATAAAATCTTCTTACTGTTATTCAGTTTTGAGTGGAAAGTTTTGTGATTCAATGTTGCTACTTTGGGTGGTTGAAGAATTCCCAAGGATGTACGAAGTCCATTGGAAGGTCTAGCTACTCCAACACCATTATGACTGTAAAGAAATTTGCACAGCCATCGCTGAAAAGAAAAAAATCATTCATAAAAGTGTACGACCAGAAAGTGATAAAAAACAAAGCTGAATAAGGAAGAAAGTAAGCAGAAAAGTTAAAGAAATAGAATAAAAACATGGGCGTACATGCTCTGTAATAATATAGTGAGAGGGGATTGGCAAAATACAAGTGTTAAAAAAAGCATGACACATAAATTAGAGTAGCTCTTAATTTGGACACAAATGACCTAATAGAAAATAATGGCTTGCAGTGTGCTCTCACAATGCTAGGCTCCCAGCCAACCAGAACTCAATATTTATAACAGTTATGTATGACAGAAATCTCAAATGCAATGAACTATTACCTTTTTCAATGAATAATAGTAAGGGTTCGATCGAGATACATGTACACCATGCAATAGTGCAGCTAAAGGGCTGCCAGGTGCTGGCCCTGGGCTACGACCATCACTTATTACCACAGATGGACATCCATTCATGACACTTTCTGAACTTGTAGGGGAAGCTAAGGAAAGAGAAATAGAAAATGTAATATCAATAATAAATGAATATTAATAGTTTCATTGACATACTAATTGTAAAAGCTACTCATAGTAAAGGTACAAATCCCTTGGCACTAATATGTGATACATTATAGAAATAATTAACCCCTTGACTCCCAGAGTTCCTAACAAGGTACTCAATCCAGCTACCAGTAGCCATCTTGGATTTCATCCACAAGATCAGCTGGAAAGAAGTGCCCCAATACAAAGACCAGCAGTATTGTTTATCATTTTAAGCCCCAATTCATTCTCAACAACCAGATTTTTTATTATTATTGTGATCGCCAACAACAGGGATTATGGAAACAACAAATACCAAGGATGTATATATTCATCCAGGGAGGTTCCCTTGTAATTCTGCTGACCTATATGTACATCCATGAGAGGCAAGGGGTCTCTGCCCCAAATATGGCTCAGTTAACTCAAAAACTAAACAACGAGCTTAAAAACCTTGCTGATTGGTCAAAGTTAAATGATCTCTACATCCACCCCAAGAAAACCAAATATGTGGTATTTGGAACTCATATGAAACTTAATCAAATTGACTCTAATTTAAACTTTGATGTTTATCTAGATAACGACATTCTTGAACGTAAGAGCTTTTATAAGTATTTAGGAGTATACCTAGACCAATCGCTATCCTTTAAAGAACATGTCCACAGACTTATAATGAAAGTTTCAAGTCAGCTTGGCTTACTGAGTAGATTGAGAAATAGTCTCACTACGTATGCAGCTAACAAAATCTATACCACTATGGTTTTACCAAAATTAGATTATTGTGATTTTACATGGAATATCAATTTGGCTGCTTCTATTAATGTCTCTTTAGATCATTTACAAACGAAAGCTGGCCGAATAATTTTAAAGGATTGTAGCTTAGACCATGATAAGGTGATAGCTAAATTGGGCTGGAAAAGTCTTCGAAATAGATGTTCAATTCATAAGCTTATTTTTATTTTTAAGTGCTTAAATGGCATTGCACCTGAGATTTTTAATGGTTATTTTAATTATGTCTCACATGGCTATAATACTAGACAAAATGGTTTAAATATTATCATACCAAAAGTTAGGACTGAATCAGCCAAGAAAACGTTTTATTATTCTGGAGCTATTATTTACAATAGCCTACCTAGCTCTCTTAAAGAGATTAATTCTTTATTATTATTTAAGTCTAATCTCAAAGATATTTTTTAAATGTTTTAATGAATTGTATAGATTTTTACTAACATTTTAGTATTGTACAGTATATATATATTTAATTATCTTATTATTTTGTTGATAATTTTTGTTGCCCCCAGGGCGCTCCTTGATAACAGCTGTTTGCTGACGAGCTTACCCTGGTAAAACATGTAATTATTATTATTATTATTATTAATAGATCATAAACAATTACGTCCAGTTTGAAACAATAATAATGTTGTTTATGGGGTAATTCAACTTTCACAAGCAACAACAACAAAATAAATAATATTTCTACACAATATAGTTAAAGCTAAAAGCTTATGGGGCCATGTATTCTCAATATACACTCCTTAATACATTCAAATGTTCCATAGACACTAACTCTCCACTTGCTTTTTTTTAACAGATCAAGATCAGCACATACCTGATGTTGAAGGGCAGGGACTAGGAGTATTAGATTCAGTACCAGCCACATTGGTAATCTCTGCCAGTCTGACTGACAGGGCCGATCCAAGATCTCCTGAAGTTGAACTATGTAAAGACACTTGTACCTCACATGAATCCTCTAATCGACCTGCTTCTGACTCTTCCATTTCAATTTCCATAGCAATGTCACTGTTGCTACTGGCAGTGCTTAGTGTTTGTTTGGTCTCAGTCTCACTCTCTCTGGGACTACAGGGGGAGATTGGGCTAGACAATATACTAGAAGACACAGCCTCTGTTTTAAAGTAACCATCTTGACTGTTCTCATCGACTTTAGTTTTAGGGAATCTAAAGTTTCTGCTGGGGGAAGTTGAAGGTGTTTCTACAAGGGGTTCTTCAGCGATTGTTGTTACTGTCTTGGGTGTGGTAGGTGTTGAAGCACTGCTGCTAACTTCATCTGGTGATAAAGGTTCTGATGAACAGCTTGATGCACATACTCTTTTCTTCTTTAATCCTGATGGACCATTAGACCTGCGCTTGTAGCTTAGTCGCCTCTGACCACGTATCCCCCTGATTTGAGCTTTTCCTTCATCTGAAGACACTCTCAAAACAGGCCGATGTTCTTTTTGAGGCTGTTGCCTTTTCTTTTCTTTCTTTTCCATTTTTTCAATTTGTTTGACATAAGCTTCCAGTTTTCTTTCTTCTCTACTGAGTTTCTTTCTCCTATTCTCAGCTTCAGATCTCTCATGATTATTATCAAGGTCTGAATCACTGTCACCCTGGAATTTATAAATAATTTAAAAAAAATTGAGAATAAGGATAACAAAAGAATATCAATGTGCTCTTTCTGCCCTAGTTTCATCAAACCAAATACCTTATTTTCATTTTGTGGACTGTTAGTCCCATTTCCTCTCCCCAAATGAATATTCTATGATACAGTATCCCTGGCTGACTGACAGGCTGCCTACCTGAAAGCTGTTTTGTGAAGCCAGTGTTGCTCTTAGAGGAGAAGTAGTGAGAGGGTTGTGGCTTGAGTTACTACTGTCATCACATAGTTTATGACCATTATGCTCCATGATGCTATTTAACTCCTGACTTGGCACTTGGTGTTTTAAATTATACTTAGCAACAACACATGTGTCTTGTGCACAAGCACATGACAAAGAGCAGTTGTACTCCGCCAGGCTAAACGCAAATGGAATAGTTATTTCAGCTCCTTTTGGGAGTGGGTATAAAGAGAACAACACCAGATTAAGCTTTCCATTTTGAACAATGCAACGCACCTTAGAAAGATGGAAAAAAAAAACAATTGTTAATTACATGTTCTTCTGAAAAGCTACTCTTTTTGCTAGAAGCTAAGGTAATTTGTAATATGTTGGATTTTTCAAGAAAAGTAGGTACCTCTGTATTAGGTGAACAAGATCTTCTGACAAACCTTGCATCATTACCCATCACACGTGCATCCACACACAGCTTCATGTGGTCTTGATGATCGTAAAACAGAACATAGGGATTATACCTGGTGTATAAACAAACTTTACGTTAATTAACGGCATGAGAGAATACTGCTAAGATGACATCACTATCGTCATGTTCATTGTGCAGGCCTTTCTACTAGTGACTAACAACACAAATGCAGTACAAAACATATTATTCTTCACCTTCTGAATACTGGGTTCTCTTCATCAAATTCATGTCTTAGCATCATTTTGCCATGATACTTTACAAGGAACTGATTTTTATGGAGATCTTCTGTTGTTACCAAACCCTGCAAGTTAAAATATGCAAGTTACACTCCCATTCCACTTTATTGTTATTTTTATTATTATTTAGTACCTTAGTATTTCTTTGCACTTCCACTATTTTACAGAACTGTTCTGTTCCCTCAGGTATTATAGCTTCTTGATTGTTCTACAATAAGAAAAACACATGCCTGTTAGCTACAACAACCCTAGAGAAAAGGAAAAGATAATAATCTAGTAGAACTGTACCTGTGGCAGTTTTGCCATATACTCCAAAATTTCCTGGCTGTATATACATTCTTTTACTTCAGTATAATACTCAGATTTGCTACAATTACTCTCCCATGGTCCATTTGTTTCCTCATCCACTATAAATTAACAACAACACCACATTTAAACAACTAAACTTCTGCTGGGCACTAGTTAATAAAAGTGATATGCAATAACAATTGTGTCAAGGCTGTGATAGTTTGGAATTTTACCATAATGTAAGTTTAATGTTAAAATATTACTATTAGTACTTTGGTATCTGTATATTACGATCATTATTGCTAAAGATGGTAACTAGCAAGGGAACATAATACTCAGTCAATAATTGACTGGCAATAAAATAGCAATCACACTGGTTTTCTTCTCATTAGTTCCAGAAAATATCCATATCCCACCCATGGAGGAAATGGAAATTCTGGAGGGGAGGGGGATTCAGAGAAAGAAAAACATTACAAAGTTTGTATGCAAGAAAACTGGAAGTTACTGGAATAGAGGGGTCCTATTACGAATTCCTGGAATATTTTCTGAAACTCAACAGTTTAAAATGGCAAGCCCAAATCAACATTTTCAATGTTTGTGATACACTTGCCTGGTAAAAAATCTGCAGATAGTCTTTGTTTCTGTCTCTGCATAACAAATAATAAAGAAATAAAGTCATGACAAACAAATGATTGAATAATAACATGAATGTAGTGTACCTTTGTCCTTTTCTGTTTCTTCTCCTTGTCTTTTTCTCCCTACAACATCATGATATGTTAATATCTCTAAGTATCAGATTGGCCTAATACACTATTTAGTAATAATAATAATAATAATAATAATAATAATAATGTCTTTATTAAAGAAATGATAAAATACATATCATTAACATGATCATAATCATAAAACTAAAAACTGATTAAAAGATTACTAATTACTAAAGATTATTCTATTTACAAATGAGTTTTTAAAACGTTGAGAATTAACTCTAAGTCTAATAAAATATGATTTCCTTAAATTATATTTGGAACGTTTCTATTTCGGCTCATTGCTATGCACAGGTTATGGTCAAGCTACCTAACCCGATTTTTATAAGTACACCTTGGTGTCGCAAAGTTTATTTACAAGAGAGTCACTGAATGTAGGCGATTGACTTTCGAATTAACAGTATTTATTGAATTGAACTTAGCGTCTTTAGCAGTTGAT